>PVKA01014531.1:10208-52285 GCA_004027165.1 Ctenomys sociabilis
TGTGTGTGTGTTGTGTGTGTGTGTGTTGTGTGTGTGTGTGTTGTGTGTGTGTGTGTGTGTGTTGTGTGTGTGTGTGTGTGTGTGTGTGTTGTGGCACTTGGGAAATGAGCATCACTTTGTTTTGCATAATTATAGAATAATGCTTTCATGTTTACCTTTCATAGCCACTTTAAAAGGAAAGGATCTGTTTTACAATTGGGGCTGCTGCTGTGACAGACTCTGTAGTGCTGCTCTTGGTGCAGGCGCAGGTCTCTGAGGCCTTAATCACAAGCAGATGCTGCCGCTTGGAGTCAAGAATTCCCCTCTCTGGCTACTCAGTCTGAGCAATGAGCTGCCTGACTTGGATCTTAAAGCTCCTTGAAAAACTCCAAGGCTGTCGTCCTAGCACGCTGGTACCATGCACAGGATTGATATTTTCCAGGTCCAAGCAGGGCTTTTGAAATAATACCTAGCAGTTGTAGAGGGTTATTTATTTTCCCTCCTCCCCCAAATGTTTTCACATACGTGATCTCACTGTATCCTTCAAATCGTCCTTGGAGTTAAGTAGGGAAAGCCTTTTCCACAGAACCTGAGGTCCCGAGATGTTCAGTAATGTGCCCAAGGTCGCCCAATTAGCCTTGACTCCTGAGCTGCTGTTCTTCCCACCAAAATGACACCGGTATTTACTGTGTCCTGTGTCAAAGCTGTCCAGAGTCTTTTCAAGAACTGTATCAATCCGAGCACTCATTCTTACAGCTTGGATTTAAATTAAATTTGAAGTATCTTTTTAGCGTTTTATGGTTTTTCTCCCCCTTAGGCCCAAAGTTATACAAGTTATACATCTAAGGCAGTGGTTTTATAGGCCTAAAAATTATTAGAGGAGTTTGTTTAGTAGATCCTGGCTCAGCAGATCAAACATACAACCTCAAATTCACATTAAAAAGTAAAACCCAAGCCACCCATGTGATTCTGAATTGAGAGGTCTGTGAACACTGGTTCCAGGGGCTCAAGTAAGCAAAGCACTTAAAATGTCTAAGCCTCAGTTTCCTCCTGTGAAAAACAAATGAAGACTACAATCTGGTGCCAAATTATGTCCAGAAGTTAGCACGGATTGTAGTACACTGTAGACTTGGCTTCTGTCAGAATTACTGTTATGGAGTACATAGTATTTTCCTGGGAAAATCCCTTGGAGGTAGAAGTGGAACCTTGAGATCCTAAATTTCTGAGGAGGCGGGGGAGAAGAGAGGGGCATTCTGAGAAAGAGGGGAGAGTGGGTGCTGTGTGGTTAAGGGCCACCAGAGGACCTGCTGGCAGCAGGCCCTTTGGAGAAAGACAGTTGGTGTAGAGCTTTAGGAAACTTTCTCTGTGGTCTCCATATGTTTAATTAAAATTGGCATTTTGTGTGGCTATGCCTCTTACAGAGATAAATGAAGAGGATGAGTTTGACTTCTGGACTGAAATAATGCAGAGGTGAGCAGACAAGAGAGCAAAAATAGCTTTTAGGGATTTATAGACATCTTGAGGGGAGATTTGGGTATCTACAGACTCAGATCAAAACCCAGATCCATTTGCCTTTGCTATCCATGGGATAAATATGACAAGACTATATACAAGGGCAGTAGTGAACACGGAGACAGAGAAAATATTATTTTTTGAGTCTCTCCTGGTTTTAGACAAATTAGGATGTGACCTGAGACCTCATAATAAAGGTGCTCATCAAGCTACAATGTGGTTAGGGTGTTTGTACATGGAGCAAACAAACAGCTGCAGCTCCACCTGTGGCCTCATTTCCAAAATGATTTTAAGTAAATTTTAATGTCTGTGTTCCTTTTTCTTTACAATACATAATAGCAGTTCCCATGGACTATTGATTCTTTTACTCTAGCTGCCAGAGGCAGAAAATTGAGAGTTCTATACATCTGGAAATATTTACCGTGGGACCTTGAGAAGGAGTTCTTAGTCCAAAGGAAGAGGATAGAGGAGGTGCATAGGAGAGACGACAGTGCTGAAGTGTTAATTTCCAGTTCAGCAAAGCTCAGGTGTTGTACACGAGGGGAGGAGCAGAGAGATCCTGTTTGCTGAGCAGCAGGGCCTCAAGTGCTGCCTCCAGGATGAGGCTTTGCCCGTGTCTGATGTAAGGAGACCAGGGACTCTAATCTTCTTTGCCAATTAGGTGCTGAGATGACAACAGAATTCAATCTTACGTTGGATGATTTCAGTCTTATCAGTACATAGAGAATTGGCATCATTTGCTGAAAAATACAGCTTGGGATTATTGAGATTTGTGGGCTTCAACAGTGGTCTGGACTAGTCTGGGAGAGGAAACTGGGGAGGCCATGCTACGTTAATGGCAGGACTTCCTGTGAATGGCTGGGGACAGAGAGGCCCTTCATAGTCCTATACTTAAACTTCTGAGGTAACAGTTCCCTGCACCTTCACACTTACCGTGGAATTCACTTCCCTTGGAGAACGTTGCTTTCAAGGGGTTCTTCTTTTCCCTCTCCTTCAGGCTGTGGGGTGGGGGGTAGACCAGCAGAGAAAAGGCCTTTGTTTGCCTAGCTTTTCCTTGACTTTGTTCTTGCAGTGAACAAATACCCGTGTGCAATTTGTCTAGGAGCTTTGGGTTAGGTACTGGGAAAGCCATCTACAGAACAAGAGAAAGCCTCTCTCAGGGAGCTTGGCATAATTTAACTTCTTTGATAAGAATACTTCCTTCAAAGCATGGGCTTGTGTTTTGAAGCTTATTTTATGGTATATAAAACACCACTCCTCTTTCTCATTGCTCTAATATACCACATTACCTGTTTGTTGAGGGTTTTAATGCCTGTCCTTTGACTGTGAGCTGCGTGTGACTAGCAAAGCTCTATTGTTTTCAGGATAGAGACCCATGCCCTGCATCTTTTTTATGTGAAGTGATTTCTTGCTTATCACAGTCTTGCTCCAGGACACCCTAACCTTGTCTGCAAAGCTAACCATGAAGATGACAGCCGTGCCCTTGATTTATCTCCTGGCCTCAAGGCTGGGCTCTAATCAGTATTTGTTGCCCCAGTGCATATTTTACCATTGGGATTGAAAGCACTTGTTTTCTTTGTCTCTGCTGGTCTGCCCATTCCTGGACTTTTACTTCCATTTGCATATTGGTTAATTCTTTTCTGAGTGTATCTTTTCCTTCTAACAGATGGTGTTAGCTTTCTAGGGTGAGTGCAGCGAAATTCACAGGTCTGAGGTAAGGATGTGGCCAGGAGAGTTTGTCTCTTGACCCTTGCTCCTGCTGTTTGCTGGCAAGCTTTGATGGCCCTCAGCTTGTCGACCTTATACTGTCTGTGCTTCTGTCTTTCTGTGGCGTGTCCCTCTGGGCACATGGCCACTTTCTATAATGACACCAGTCATAGCAGGACCTGAAAAAGTGTACTTCCAGTTCTGCTGTTTGGGGGGGGGGTGTTATGATAGCAATTTTTTTTTTTGTTTGTTTTGTTTTTAAACAAGTGGAGGGACACATTTTAACCCATAGCAATCGTCAAATACAGCCGACAACTAAGACATGCTATTCTTATTCTGTTTTCTAAGCTTTATTCATGAGGTTTCCAAGCTAATTTTACATAGCATCTGCCTTCCAAGTTATCACAAGCAAAAGCTATACTGAATATTGCCAAATGGCCTTAGCCTCCTATAAATTTTATCGCCACTCATATATAGGCTCCTAAGCCAACACTCCATATCCTTTCACATTTCAACTTACAAATTAGCCCAGCCTTCCTAATAGCTACGCATGGAGGCTGAAAAACATTTATATTATTATTAGACCACCCTTGTTACTTGCCAGCTTGTGAAGAAGTTCATTTGTATGCTTGCCACTCTGGGCAATTGCTGGGGGAGCCCCCATCCCTGAGGCTCCAAGTCTCACTGCTTTTTTTTGACTCCATAAATTCTTTCAGCCCCTTCCTAATGTATTTTGCACCAATCCATTCATTCATTTTTGCTGCCTTTCTTTCATGAATTTATCCTGGGCCCATAAATCCAGTTCTTGAGCTTGTCCCTCTCTATTCCCCTTAATGTTCTGCTTCCTGTGCCTTTACTCAGCTGTCCCTGAAAAGCAATGTATAGTCCTCATTTCAGTCCTCTGCTGAAATGAAGCACAGTGGATACTTATGGAGGTGCTTAATCTACTTGCATTCTGAGGGGTCTGAGTTCTCAGAGCAGTTGCTGCCTATGCTCATCCAGGAGCTGGAATATATCTCTATTCCAGTTTGAAAAAAGAGAAATACAGTCAGGGGGTGCTAGTCACTCCTGTAACCCCAGGACTTTGGGAGACTGAAGCAGGAGGGTTGTAAGCTTGAGATCACCCTGAGTAGCTTAATGACTTAGCAAGACCCTGTCTCTAAATTTAAAAAAAATGAGAAGGCTGGGGATATAGCTCAGCATGAGAGACTTGGGTTCAACCCCTGTATGCAAAACACAAACAAAAGCAAAAGATGAAAAGAGGCAGAAAAAGCAGCTGTTTAAAAAATTCCAGATGATGTTGCACACACTTTAGAGTGTGTCCAAGTCTAGAAGGTTTTCCCTCTGACATCTGAGCTGACTGTCACCCACCACAACTGCACAGGATTGAGTTGGGTGGCTACTGAGGCAGAAATGGAAGAAAACCAAGGAGGGACAGGAGGGGTCCACCTGAAGCCTGTAGGTTACACCATCATTTTTCTTTCATGCCTAAGTAGTTGTGTTGATGTTTTTTTTCTAATAAAACAAAAAGCCCTCTGATGTTCACTCTAGTCAATAACTGAGCTATATGTGTGCTGATAGTGTAGGGAGTTACAACATTTTTTTTGATATGAATGTCCAGCTCGGCCTCTAGATTTCTCTTTTAATTCTTCAAAATTATGGCCAAACATCTTTCCTGTTCTGTTCTGTGCTGCCCCCACACTCCTTTTTGCAGTGCCCTCCACCTCTTACCATACTCAGCCTGCTCTTTGTCCTTCGGGAGATTTCAGTAATGGTTGTTTTGCCGGCTTGGATGGCTTCATGTTTTCCTTATATTTATTTCTTAAGTGTTCCAGCTCATGTTTCATCTCTTGTAGTTCTCTGTGCTCAGCTTTTTGATTCATTAGGTGCCTTGCCCTCCTGGCCCTCTATTTGGTCATGATTTTTATTTGAGCAGTGGCAGTATTTTTCTGGTGTGCGTTCACCATCTGCCCCTGGTTTCCCCCACATTTGTCTTCCTTTTCCTGAAAGTCACTTTGCCTACATACTTGGCCAGTTCTCTTTGGGCTCTGACTTTTGTGAATGAGGTAGATTCTTCCAGTTATTTGCAAGCAGTTCCTTCAGGGAGGGAGGAAGTCGCGTGGTGTGCCAGGCAGGCAGTAACTTTCCTTAGTTTACAGCTAAGCCCCAGATGACTCAGGCTGCTGAGTGTGGGGAAGCCGTGTCAGGCTTCATTTCTCCCTGGATCGAAGGAACCAGGGCCTGTGTGAGGCTCATGGCTGCAATTCTTTCCTCCACTCTTCCTCAGCAATGAGCTACTTTTTCAAAGGTGCCTCCCCTGTCTCAGCCCTAACCCCTGCCTATCCTGTGCGTTCAAAGAGGGTCCCACAAAACACTCCACAAGACCCAGACATTCTGTTCCCATGGTTCGAGACAAGGCTGTGGCTTCACTGCTGTGCTCTGCTTCATAATCTCTGCCGGATTCATCTGAGATCCTCGGATACAGATGTCCCCTTAGCCATTTCCCTGTGCCCTGGTTTGACCTTCCCTGAAGGTGGCTCTTCCTCCAGTTCCATGGCTAAAGATCACAAATCTCTACGCTAGCAGAAGTTTTCTTTTTCTGGTTTTTATTGAAGCTGTGAATTGGTTTCCTGATCTTCACCCGTTTGGCGTGGCATTTCTAATCAGGTGTCACGAATATGCATCTGTTATTATTTTGTTACAGTTAATTCTCTTCAATGGTATGTTTATAAAATGGTAAGAATTCTAATCTGATTTTCAAAAAAGTTAGACAAACCTATACACAGCCCCAGCCATATATAAGAAATTCTGAGAAAACTATATTACAAGAGTTTTTGTTTGGTTGGTTTTTGAACCAGGGTCTCACTGTGTAGCCCAGTTTGCCTTTGAAACTCATGAGAGTCCTTTTGTGTCAGCCTCCCAAGTGCTAGGACATTAGGCATGCGCTGCTGCTCCCAGCTTGTTCTAGGCATGTGTAAGATTTATTTTTTAGTTTTAATGTAATCTTTTCTAAATGAAATTATATTTTTATACAAATTTAATATTTTCCCATGTGATTTCTACTTTATGAGACGTTCTGTTTACCATGCTAATATTGCATATCCGTACTTATATATTCCTGTAGTATTATGAACATATTTTTATGTTTAAATATCTAATAAGTCTGGAATTTATTTTAAATATAATAGAGAGCATAAATCTAGCCTATTTCCCCCTAAATTTTAGGTAGATGTTTATTTGTCATTTATAGAGTATTTTTCTCCATGTAATGTCCATTATTAACACAAAAATCTTATGCTTAACAAAAACAGATTAAAGATTAAATTTTATTTGCTCACTTGCTTGTTTTTATGGCATCTATAGTATTTAAACTTTGGTTTTATATATTAATACATTTTATTTTCTAGAAATACAATGCCTGAACATTACTAAAATTTAAAAAATCTCTTACTTGGTTTCATAGACTGTATCATTCTTCCAGATGAACTTTGAAATCATTTGTTGAGTTTCCAAAAATAAATCCCCAAGCCCACTGGGACTGCAGAGAATTTATTTATTTATTTGAGAAGAACTGACATCTTGACAATATTAAGTCTTCTTAGTAATATGATATAGTTCTCCATTTAGACAAGTTTTCTTTTATGTTCTTCAATAACAATTCTGTGGCTTTCTTCACAGAAGGTCTGCACATTTCCTGGGAGTTTAACTCTTAGGTGATACGCTTATATAGTTTTGATATTAGAAATGTACTGTAATTTGCTTCCTTTTTTTTTTTGTATTTTAGGTAAGAGAGTACAGGGTGTTCAGGGTCTCACACTAGTTCGGACTTGTAGTGATCTGCCTGTTTATAGCCTCCTAAGAGTTGGGATTACAGGCACGTGACACCACACCCAGTCTCAATTCCATTTCAGTGCACCCTGGGAGAGGGGGCCAGCATAGCAGGCCCAAGGATTGAACCCCTGGCCCCAGCGCCTGCTTGCAGGTGCTTTAATATGTAATTTGCTTTCTAATTCATTATTGCTTAAATGTAGAAAAAGACAGACTTATTTATTTTGTAATTATTAAGGTATCAAGCTTTATTATCCTAGTTGCTTTCAGATTATCCTTTTAAATTATATACCTAGATTATGATGCTATATGCAAATAAGATTAGTTTTTCCTCCATTTTCCTACACCCATATTTCTTAAGTTGCTCTTATTCATTTGCATTGGCCAACTTTCCCAGAGCAATGATAATTAGAGCTAGTGAATATTCTTTATTTATTCTTCATCATAGCAAGAGTCAAGTTTGTTGCTGTTTTCCTGTTAATATGGATTCATTTTGTAGACTTAATGTGCTTGGGTCTAAAAGATGTTTTGTTTTTACTTTCTTGTTCGACAATCATGCTTTCAGTTATGTGACCATTTACTTATAACTATTGATAGATTACACCTGTCTTACTATTACAATGATTGCTATTATCACTATTGATTTGTTTCTGGGTTATTTAGTACAGAGTCTACAGGGTCTCACTAGACAGATTTGACTCACAGTGATCCTCTTGTTTTCAGCTTCCCAAGAGCTGGGATTACAGGTGGGTGCCACCACACCTAGTCTCAGTGACCATCTCAGAATGTCATAGGGGTGGGGCTGGCACGGCAGGCTGGGGATTGAATCCTGGTCCCTGCATCTGTCCAAGCAGGTGCTTTAATTTGTTGAGCTATCTGGCTGACCCTCTTTTTCTGTCTTTTTGAGACAGGGTTTCCCTATGCAGTTCAGGCTGGCCTTGAACTCACTTTGTAGCTCAAGCTGGTCTCAAACTTGCAACAATTCTCTCGCTTCAGCCTTGTGAGTATTGGGATTACAGGCATGTGCCACCATACCCGGCTTGTCTCTGGTGTTGTTATCTATTCTTTTTTTATGTTTGTTTTTTTGGTAGTCTATCTTCAATATATCTTTTGTCTTGTATACTATATCTCTTTGTATTTGTTAGTACTTCCTTTAGAGATTATAATATAAATAACTAATGTGTTTCTAATTTAAGAAAAAGTTCAGAAGCAAAATTTGGAGCCATGTGGTATTTTGGAAACAGTTAAAGTATTCTGATTATATTGTGATAAAATAGCCTTATCTTCTAAGAATGGATTTTAGCTGTATAAAAGCTAAGTTGGGAGAATATTGCAAATATACAATAGTTTTCTTCTGTTCCTTTTCCCTGAGTGTTCCTATAAAAATATTAATTTTATGGAATGATTTTTCTAATTTTAGTGAGATGATTACTGAGGTGATCATTTTATCCTGTTAGTGTGGTAAAATATACAGTTGTACCTTGGCTCATGAATGCAGTTGTTTTGTTTCATGATTTCTGTGACCAGAATCATGGAAAGAGTCAAGTTTGTGAACTGAGGTGCCACCATATGTATTTAATTTTGAATGTTAAGCCAACCCTTCATTCCTGGGATAAACCCATTTGGTCTGACATATTGGATGTGATGAGGTTCTATATGTTTAAATCATTGCTAGATTTGATATGTTCATATTTTTCTGAAAATTTTGAGACTTTTTCATAATGAATAAGAATCTATAGTGATTTTCTGCTTTTGTGACATCACTATTCTGGTATAATGATGGTCTCATAGATATAAACTATGATTAAACAGTACAGTGCATGTTTAAAAATTGCTACAGTGGAGCTGGGGAGATGGCTCAGTAGAATAAGAGCTTCCCTGGCAAGCACAAGGATCTGAGTTCAATCTCAGGTTCTGCCAAAAAAAGAAAAAAGAAAAATTGTTACAGTGAAGAATACATTGGCATTAATTCCCTTTCAGAACACTGGTCTTTGCTTTACGTGCACTCACTCCATTGCGCTTGCCACTTCCTGAAGCAGCTCTGGAGTCCTCTTTTGTGAGCATGTTCAGCTGTGCTGTCATGGCTGACCCTGTTGGGGCGCCCTTGGTTGCCATTTTTAATTTGCAGCACATCCGGAATCCATGCAGTGCTCAGTCAGGTGAGTACAGCTGGTGAGGACCCAGCGCCGTGTTTTTATGAGCTTCGCAGCAGCAGTCGCCATTTTTTTTTTTTTTTTTTTTTTTTCTAAATCACATCTCAT
Source organism: Ctenomys sociabilis (assembly GCA_004027165.1). Classification (NCBI taxonomy): domain Eukaryota; kingdom Metazoa; phylum Chordata; class Mammalia; order Rodentia; family Ctenomyidae; genus Ctenomys; species Ctenomys sociabilis. The sequence goes on from PVKA01014531.1 coordinate 19,496, forward strand.
AAAGACACTCAGGAAAGAGAACTCTTCCAGAACTACTTCAGAAAGTGCGATGATGACAGGATAGGTGTGTTAAGAGCAAGGGGGATTGTTTTATGGAGGATTAGTGGCAATGTGTCTGTTACTACTCAATGTAAAAAAAAAAAAATTAACATTTATAGTATTTTTTGATCACTCCTTGTGAATTCCTTCTTTTATCCTCTGAAAGATCTTATGCTAGACTAATGCTAATCCTTCCTAAAGAGTTAAATAATTCACCAGTGAAAACATTTGGGACTGGAATTTATTTTATGTAAAAGATTTAATTTATAAATTCAATACTTGTACAGATAAGGGAGTTTCCTGTTTTTTTATTTTTTCTTGTATATCTTCCTGTGTCTATTTTCCTGATTTATATCTTTTAAGAAATTTTCTTATTTCTTCTAACTTGTTGAATTAATTGCAATATGGTGACCCATTCCTTCACTTCTGAACACTTGGGGCCATTTGCTAGCTTGCCTGGATTGGGCTGTAGTAGCTTTCTATTGATCTAATAACAGGGCATGCCAGTACCAGGAGGGGCCCTACCAGATCTCCTACACTCTGAATATATTCTTCCTTACCTTCCTTATGGAGTTGTAGCCCTATTTTTCACCTTAGTAGTCTAGATCAGACACTCTTGCTAACACTGTAACTCTTTTTAGCTTAGAGCCATGGAACCCAAAATAACCAGGGGAAAGCCCGAGCTTCCAGCTCAATGTGTCACTGTTGTGTGTCTTGATAGAAGCTGTCCCTGCTCTGGAATGAAGACTTCTAGTCCAGGAGAGCATAAAATCATGGGACAGGAAGCCGTAACTTTGCTAACCGGTCACTAGGGGTAATGGTGAGTGGTGGCATTCTCACTTCCACACCTTGGTTCCTGGACCCATGAATCCTAGGTAGGGGAGACACGGTACTGAATAGTGGACGCTGACTCAAAGAATGTACAGACTTTTGGAGAAATTTGCCCCAGTACTGAAAGGTATTGCTGCCTATCTGGACCTCTAATTGTGTCCTTTTAAAAAAGCCTGTATTTGCAACACCTAGTGCTTACACTGAGCTTGGGGATCTCTCTCTCTCTCTCTCTCTCTCTCTCTCTCTCTCTCTCTCTCTTTCCATCCACCTATTACAGATTAATCTTTTTTATCCCCACTGCCCCACATAGTCTACTGTTTAGTTTCTATAGTGAATTTTTCATTTCACATACTTTTTCTGTTCTAAATTCTCCATTCCTTTTTCTTCTTAATTTACATTCCTCTCTTTAGATTCTGCATGAATTCACTCACTACAGACATCAAGTATCTTTACCACTTGAAAATATTTATAGTAGTTTAACGTCATTGATAGTTCTGTCATTTTCTGCTTCTTCATATGTCTGGTAAGATTTTGTGTGAGGGACTTATATGTTGTTATATTGATGAACATTTGATGAAAGTGTGCCTGGAATGTTATTCTATTGAACAATGTAGAGTTTCATTCTAGATGAAGGAAGATTTACTGGATCAAATTGATCCTAATGGATTTTCTTTGGATGGATCTAGAAGAACCCTTAATTTAATGACAGTAAAATTTCACCTAAATATGTCATTTTTTGAGGTCCCCACTAAAATGTGTGGAATATTTCCAAATCTCTGCACTCTGGTCTGACAGAACTTTATCATATCCTGACATTAGGAGAGCTATTTGATTCATCTCAGGGCCTTTGAGTAGTATTTCATTAGAGAGATCTATTTGAGTAGAGAGGTCTCCAGTGGACCTCTTGAAGTCTTGTTCTGTATGTGTGAAGCTATGTGTTTACTAAGACACTAAAGAGATCTCTGTACACATACACAAACCTACTATTTTATAGAGCTCTGTTGTCTCTCATCATTTTCTTACTACTTGCATGTGGCTTTCTCTATTCAGCATGTGTTCTGATCTCTATTTGCAATCACACTTTTCTGTGTTACTATCTGAACACTGGGTATTTTATTCTGGCAGTACCTATGTCTAGACATGTTAAATTTGAGTTGTCTGTTAGTTAAGCAGATTGTAAAGTGTAGTAGGTGACTGAATACATAAATTTGGAATATATAAATCTGTTAGCTAAAACATATTATAAAGTGTGGTAGGTGAATTGAATGCATGAATTTGGTCCAAAATTATAAAGATATAAATGTGGGTATCATCAGTATATATAATGTCTATAGAGATTTGAAATAGCTGTGATCTTCTAGAAATTTGGTATGGATTGAGAAGGCACATAAGGACAAAAACAATGGGTAACTGTCTTAGTCCATGTGATAGTTATTTGGTGTCAACTTGAATAAGAAATGCCCACCAGTTTGGTTTACCACAGTTCTGGGTGTGGATGATGGATTTACTGGAGAGGGATGTCCCACCCTGGATATGGGTGGCCTCAGCCAATGGGCTTGTACCCTGGATGGAATAAATAGGCAAATAAATCTTGCTTCTGTTTCTTTGGAAGATACCTGATAGTCACCGTCACCTTCGGATGTCTGTCTCCAGGCTTCTTGAGCAGACTCTTCAGCCTCTCAGTGCAGATCCCTGAGCTTCCTGAAATGGTCTCACATAGCTGTGAGTGAGCTCCAGGCCTTCCATTTAGGACTAGGTCCTCTGGCTCCTCAGTGCACAGACAGCCTTTTGCACTCTTCCACCCCATTTCTTTAGGCAGCCATTGTAATAATACCTTGTAATACCTTATATTAAATCTGTTCCAGTGAACACTGACTGATACAGTTCATTTTCTGTTGGTTCAACAAAATAAAAGTCCAAGTAACATACAGAGAGTGTATTATTGAGTGTACTAAGGCTAGAGGTCCAAGGTTGGGTGCTCCTTTCATATGGCCTCTGGTGAATCTCAAGACAGAGGGCATCACCACAGCAGAAGTGAGTGTAGATGAGATTACATCACAAGGCAAGAAGTCAGGAAGTGGGGGGGATAGTGTTGTTCCTTAGCAACAACTCACTTGTGTCCCCACTTCTTCAAGGTTCTACCATCTGTTAATACTAGTATATTGGGGATGAGCACTCCAATATACAAACCTTTGCAGACCAAACTGTAGCCTAACCATAATAGCTACTTTATATATCATGGAGAAGAGGAATAATAGGAAAACTCAAATAATAGGTGGGAAGGAACAGACCTAGTGGAGCATGATGACTTGGAAGCCAAGTGGGTAATACATTCCAACAAAGTGGCAATGGTCAGTTGGGTCAAGCTGTGCTAATCCATCGCATAAGATAAGAACATGCACTGACCATGGGATTGGTCAAATACTAGTGTTGAAACTGGTACTAACAGTTCCAGGAGAGTGTGGGGTGAAAGCTTATTGGGGTAGATTCAAACAGAGTAGGGGAAAGTGTTGGAAATAGAGAGTGGAGAACTCACTAAGAGTTTGGCCTATGTGCATTTTCACATACAAAGATTATGCGAAAAGGAATGTATTGAACACAACTAGAAGGGAATTATACAGTGAGTCCTAGTCCTTGAATGGTTGCTGAAACTTTACCACTGGAACGAGGTACTTTGGGTGAGGAGATAATTCCAAGAGCATTTTGATAATTGGTCAACACCTGGATCTCTGAAAATTTCTTGTTTTGTAGTTGTCTTAGTCATTTTCCTCATTACTGGGACAAAATGCTCAATAGTCACAACTTAACAAAGGTAAGTTTTATTGGGGGTTCATATTTATAGTCTGTGGTTGGCTGGCTCTGACACAGGACTCTATGTTATAGGGCATAGTTAAGGGGCATACTCATGTCATGGCAGCATGGAAGCATGGAAGAGTGAATGAAGGGAGGATAGGGGTGAGAGAAACCTTTTCTGGCCACGCCCCAGTGACCCACCTATTCCAGTTGGACCCTACCCCCTCATGGACTTATCTACTGATGACTGTCAGACACTCCGGATCCAAGTCACTGCCTCAAAGCCCCACCTATGAACTCACAAAGATTTGGGGGAACATCTAGATGTGAACCACAGTGGTAGTCATTGCCCAATCTGCATTGTAAATGTTGCCATCATAGTGGAGTTTGGGCTATGGAGGTGATGGCGCTGTTCTCTGGAGCATAGTGTATTCTTGGGAAATTTCTGGTCATCTTGTCCAATTTAATGTATGGTTGTTGGTCTGTTTAGATTTTTATTTTACTTCTTATATTAATTTTATTTTATATTTTATTTGAAGCAGAAAAATAAAAATAAAGCAGAGTTTCAAAACAGGTTAGCACAAGAGTTACAATAATTAATATGTTGTGTATTTTGTCTCTGTAGAACTTAGAGTATACGATAGAAGCATGATATCTTGCCCAAACAATGTTAGCACAAACATTTCTTTTCAATGAACTAAGAGAAACTATCTGCATAAGTATCTTAACTATGTTGTATATAATATATATTTTTTCAGTTTCTTACTCTCCCCTTTTTTTAAACAAATGATACAGAATTTCATTAAACAAAATAATATAAATTTAACTGTATTTGCTATATTGCATAATCTTGTCTTCAAATTACTTGTTCATATTACCAAAGAAAAAAAATGTAAGAAAGCAAGGGGCCAGTGAGATAGCTCAGCAGTCTAAAGTGTCTGCTTAGGCAAGCTTAGGCGGGTGTGGTGGACCACATTTTGATCCCTGGCACCATGTGCCAAACCAGCCCTGCCCTCAGGGTGGGCTGAGCCAGCCTAAAAAAAAAATTAAGAAGAGAGGAAAAGGAAAAAGAATTGAAAACAGAAGACAAAACAAATTAAGGATTAACTGCTATTTTCTATAGACCAGCAGAAATCCACAGTATAGTTGTCCAAATCTTACTGTTTACATATATAGATATATCTCTTTCCTATACTCTCTTTCTGGTCCTCCTCAACTCAGTAATACCTGCCTTTTGAACAGGTTCATTTCTTTTTACCAGTATCTATTAAGATTTTATTTTCTCCTTTAGATTCTCTCACTAAGGAGAAAACAATATGAAATTTTCACATTGTGGTGAGCCATGACCTGTGAGCCCCAGTACAGAGTTGTGGAGCTTGTGCTGGTGCCTGGTTGCAGTTTAAGAACTTGTGGATGCATGACAGCTGCAGGATCCTGGTGAATCTGGCCTATGCCCATCACCTGCACATAAGCTTTGCTGAGCGCCCACCAGTTGCCTCACAAGTAGTGAGAACCTTGGTGAGTCCTTCTTCTCTCCATCCACCCACTGTAGCAGGAACCTTACTGATCCATGCCATACTGTTCTCCAACCACTGCTGAGTCTGGGTGATCACTGGGAGCTCCAAAAATGCCAAAACACAGGAGAAAAGGTAAGCTCAGTCCTCCAGTCCACCCCGAACAAGTCCAAGAGCGAAGGACATAGAAGATTTTGGAAGTCACACACCTAACATTTCTGAAATGATAGCAACTGAAGTAAAGAAATAACTTCATCAGGGTATAGAAGAAATCAGATAAAAAAAAACCTCTCAGGTCAAAAAAGAAATGATAACAATTGTGAAAGAATTGATCAGCACAGCTAAAGAAAGCATGGATAAAAAATAAATGAGAATAGAAAAATGATGGAAACAGTAAATGAACAATATAAGAAAGAATACATGAAACAGATTCAAACAGATATCCAGGAAATTAAGAATTCCATTCAAAGCTCACAAAACTACTTAAAGATATACTTTCAGACCTCAAAGACAGCAGTGCAAAGTGCTTCCCTGGCAAGTGCAAGGGCCTGAGTTCAATCTCCAGTTCCACCAAAAAAAAAAAAAAAAAAAAAAAAGAACAACAATAACAACAAAAACACAAACATAAAAGACAGCAGTGCAGCTAATGAGCTAATTTCTCCTATCACGATCTGCCTTTTCAGGGCTAGCCAAATAGCTCAGTGGATTAAAGCACCTGCTTAGGCAGACGCAGCAGCTGGGGTTCTGTCCTGGCCTGCCATACCAGCCCTGCCCCAGGGCCCACTGAGACAGTGATTGAGACTGGGCATGGCAGTGCATGCCTGTAATTCCAGCACTTGAGAGGCTGAAAACAGAAGGATGAGTATGAGTCTGGTCTATGGATTGAAACCCTGTAGACCTCGTAGACTGTCCTAAAAAAAAAAAAATAAAATAAATTGCCTTTTTTCTGAACAATTTCTTCCAAATTCACAATTTGGAAAATTTGTATATTTTCAATCATATTTACTCATACAGTGTCTCACATTAGTGAGACAATATGATACTACACATGTGGGGATGATTTATTTCACTTATGATTATGGTATTGGGTTGCATCCATTTACCTATGAAAGTCTCCAGATTATCCTTTGTGGCTGAATAGGATTCCATTATATAAAAACCCCACATCTTTTTTTTTTTTTTTTTTTAATTTAAAACCCTGGGCCAGGGATGTAGCTCAGTCATATAGTCCCTGCTTGCTAATTGTAAGGCCCTGAGTTTATGTATTTATTTTTAAAAATTTATTTATTTGTATTTTAACTTGAAGAGTAAAACATAGAAGCAAAAACAAATAGAAAAAATGACATAAACAGGGTAACATGCAACAATACATATGTTACAGAATTTCAAAACATGGATAGCTATATATATATATAAAATAAAACAGTCCAACACGAGATCAGCAGTCCACAATAGAAGCAGGTTATCCACAGAGGTTGTTGACTTGAGCCATTCACAGCTGAGTATATTAATATGACTTTACTTTATATACCTCCATTTTTATACTTTTCTGCTGGATGGTTAAGACTGAGTTAAAGCAGGACCTATATAAGAAGAAATGTATCTTTTGTATCAGATAAGGTCAGTCAGGTACCCTCAGGGTTTATCCTGTAACTCTGTACCACATTTTGTAGATCCCTTGTCAGTGTCAGCCATGTAGATGAGTCACAGCCATTGCTTGACCAATTTGCTGTCTCTGGAAGCCTGAGAGAAAGTTTTCTCTCCACCCCACATCTTTTTTAATCCATTCCTTGCTTGATGGGTTGTTTCCAAGATCTGACTATTACAAATGGTGCTGATATAAACATGGATTTACATATTGCTGCAGTATAACTCCTTTAATTCTTCTGAAAAGATACCCAGAAGGGGCATAGTTTTGTTTGGAAAGGGGCCTCCAATCCTCATTTTTTGAAGAATCTCCACACTGATTTTCATAATGGTTGTACCAGTCTACACTCCCACCAACAATGGAGAAGGATTCATTTTTCCCCGTAGCGTGTCCTGCATTTGTTATTAGTTGACTTGATGATAGGCATTCTTTCTGGGGTGAGATGGAATCTCAGTGTTGTTTCAATTCACATTTCTCAAATGACCAGTGGTGTTGAAAATCTTTTCATGCAATTATTTTCCATTTGCATTTCTTCATCTGAGAAGTATATTTTCATCTTAGATTCCCACTTTTGTATTGCATCTTTGAATTTTGGAGGGCCTGATTGTTTTTAATTCTTTTTTAGTATTCCATTATATAAAAACCCCACATCTTTTTAAATCTATTCCTTGCTTGATGGGTCATTTTGTTTTCAACCACAAAGAAGGATAATTCTTTAGTTCTTTTTATGTTCTAGATATAAGTGCTTTGTTTGAGGGAAAAATGGCTATAAATTTTTCCCATTCTGTGGGTTGTCTTTTCATTCTGTAGGTAACTTCTTTTGATGTGAAAAATCTTTTTAGTAAGGTGAGAGCCCACTTTTTGATTCTTTGTAATATTTTCCTTGCAGTCTGGGTTTTGTTCATGAACTCTCTGCTTACATCTATATCTTCAAGATTTTCACCTATTTTATCTTATGATAATTTAGTGTTTCTGTTTTTAATATTTAGATCTGTAATCTACTTTGATTTTAGTTTAGTACCTGGTGATAGACACTAGTTTCCATCTCTAGCATCTGGAAAACCAGTATTTCCAGCATCATTTATTAAAAATATCATCTTTCTTCTAGTGAATATCTTTATCCCCTTTGTCAAATATAAGGTGGTTGAATATGTTTGTAGTTGTGTCTGCATCCTCTAATATTCTCAGATCTTTTTTGTTTTTTTGCCAGAATCATGCTGATTTGATCACAGTAACTTTGTAGTATAATTTTAGGTTGGGGATTGTGATATGCCCTGACTTACCTTTGTTGCCCAGAGTTGTCTTTGCTACTCTAGATCTCTTTGGATTCCAAATGAATTTTAGGAATGTTTCTCTAGATCTGTGAGGTATGTTAAAGATATTTTGATTGGGATTGCATTAAATATGGATAGCAGTTTTGTGAGTATAGGCATTTTCATTATGTTGGTTCTTCCTATTATGTTGGTTGGTTTCTTCCTTTAGTTTTAGAATCAGGTTAATATTTGGTTCCAGGAATGATTTTGGAAGTACTGCTTTCCTTTCAATTTCTTTAAAGTGTTTCAGCATTAGTGGCATTAATTTATTTCTAAATTTCTTGTAGAATTGAACAGTGTACCCATTAGAGCCTGGGCTTTATTGATAAAATTTTGATTAAGTTTTCAATTTCATTAATTGATATTAGATTATTTAGAATTTTTATATTCTCAGTTTAATTTTGATAATTCAGTTGTGTCTAAAAATTGGTCCTTTTTCTGTGTTTTATATCTTATTAGAATACGTATTTTTATAGTAGGTATTGACGATCTGGAATTCTGTGGGATCCATTGTGATTTCTTCCTTTTTATTCTTAATAGATTCAATTTGTGTTTTTTCTTTCCTCTTTTTGTTATGGTTGGATAAAGGTTTGTTGATCTTATTTATTCCTTCAGAGAACAAACTTTTCAATTCATGGATCTTTTGTATTGTTTTCTTAGTCTCCACTACATTAATTTCTTCTCTTATCTTTATAACTTCCTCCTTTGTTTGAGCTTTGGGTTGGATTTGTTGTTCTTTTCTTAGAAGTTATAGGTGCAGTATTAGTTTTCTTATTTGAGCTCATGTGGTTTTCCTGATTTGTGAGTTCATTGCTATAAATTTCCTTCATAGGGCTTGTTTCATTGTGTCCTATAAATTTCAGTATGCTATATTGGCATTATTATTAAATTTGTATACTACATGATTTCATCTTTATTTTCCTTTGCAACCCATTGGTTGTTTAGAACGTGTTGTTTAGTTTCCACATGTTAATGTAGTTTTTTGTGGTTTACTCTGTTTTTAATTTCCAGTTTCATTGAGGTATAGTCAGACAGTGTGCATGGGATGATTTCAGTTTATTTACATTTACTAAGTGTGTTTTGTCAGCTAGGCTATGGTCTATTTTGGAGAATGTCCCATGTGCAGCTGAGGATGTACATTCTGATGTTTTGGGGTGAGACAGTCTGTAGACATCTGCCAAGTCCATTTATTCTAATATTTCTTTTTTTATTCTAGTATTTCTTTGTTGATTTTTTGACTAGTTGATCTATTTGTGAGACTGGAATGCTGAGGTCCCCACTACAATTGTGCAATGTTTATTTGGTTTTTTAAAGTCTTTTAATGTTGTTTTATTTAGTTGAGTGAACCTGTGCTTGGTGCATAAATATTTATGATTGTTATCTGTTCTTGGAGTTTTCCCTTAACAAGTATATAGTGATTTTCTTTGTCTCCTTTCATCAATTTGGCTTAAAGTTTATGTTTTGTGTAAATAGAGTAGCTATCTCTGCTTTTTTTTTTCTGGATTCTTGTGGCATGGAAAATTGTTTTCCATTCTTTGATTTTAAGACTGTGAATTTCTTTTTGTGTTAAATGTGTTTCTTAAATACAACATATTGTTGAATCTTGCTTCTCAATCCATTCTGCCAGTCTGTTTGTTTTGATTCATAAGTTGAGACCATTTATGTTGATGGTTGTAGCTGTGTGTGTGGGGAAGCTGGTTATAGCATGTATGACATGTTGGCCAAAATAGTTTAGTTGTCAGTATCAGTAGATGCAAGTATTTCCTGGCTATTGATTAACTGTAAGAACTATTACCATGCTATCTATAACTGTAGGAGGAAGGTCTACAAAAATATATTCCAAATTATAACAAGAACTTGTATGCAATGATTTTCTTCTTGGTATAGTGATTTTACTCTGTTGGGAAGGTTCAGAAGGATAAGGGGCAAGATGGAGTGATTAATGAGTTTAAATATAGTAGGAGCAAGGTGGGAGAGCACAGAATGATAATCTAGGTTTTGTGTAACTATAGGACACAGGATGGGAAGGATCAGAAGAGAAGACCTAGCTTGAAATGAGGCAGAGACAGAAGAGACAATGTTCACTTGCATGAAAGTATCAGAAAGTCAAGTGAGATAGCTGATGAAAGAGAAGAAGAGGATAAGCATAAAAACAAAAAGGGTAGGGATCACTGGTTAGCTCGTACTGCCAATGTTGTGTGGGATTTTTCCATCCCTCTAGTTCTGCCTGTCCATTGTGTGCTTTAGCCAGGGTCCTACTCTGGTTTTGGTATTCTCACAGGTCTCTGAGCCATGAGTCCACTGTGGAGTGAGAGAGGGGTGGATCCCAGATTTCTCTTGCCAGCCACACTGTCTTTGGTCAGCGGGGAAAGGAGCAAGCTGAATTCATACTCTCTTACCAGATGTACCTTCCCAGGTCAATAGAGGAAGGGAGGAATATGACCTCCTTGAATTGGTTTTAACATTTATAATACCCAGAGAAATTATCCATTTCACTTAAATTACCTTAGAATGTTGCTTGCAATAGAGTAAGCATGAAAAATGTGACTGATCTTGGAATTTCATAAAATTTTATTTGCTCCTTCATTTGTATGACAACACAGTATAGTAAATATAATACAGTAGGAAAAATTCTTGGATGAAAGTATAGATATGATGGCCCTCTGTTATCACTCTTCTTAGAAAGGCAAGCTACATCCATCCCTTTGTCCACATATCCATATTGTATGTGTGCAATGAAAGATAGTACACTGGAAACATTCAGAGGTGGTTTTATTATCTTGATATTTACTTATGTGATTTCCTGTCCACATTGTAGATCTAAGGTTAAGGACAAATTTTTGTAAGAATTGTGTGGAATAGCAACATATAGACAAAGATTTTTTAAAATAAATGTATTGAGAAAGAAATAGCAATGAGACAGTTTCAAAACCTATTAGTAGGACAGTTTCAAGAATTAATACATTGCATATTGTCTTCTTAGTGATTATTCATAGTACAAGATGCAGACATGATATGCAGTCCACAAACACTATTAGTTAAAATCTTTCTATTCATTGAATTAAGAGAAAGTAGCTATATATCTATTCTAACTATTTTGAATATATTGATACAAAATGGTCCTTCATTTGTCTCCTTTTTTTTGTGTAGTTTTGTCAGAGGTGGGTATTCTATTGCCATTTGAATATTGTAGGTTCATGAATTCAACAAAATATTCCAATATAGTCCAGTAGTCCATAATAGTAGTGGGTTTTCAGTTGGACTGGCAATGTCAGAAGTTGCTGACTTGAGCCTTTTCACAGTTCAGCCCATTAATATGGCTTTACTTTCTATACTTCACTTCTGTACTTTTCTGCTGGATGGTTAAGACCAAGATAAAGCAAGACCTACATAACAAGAAATGTAACTTTCATATCTGTCAAATTCCCTCAGGATTTATCCTGAAACCCTGTACTGCAGTTAGTAGCTCCCTTGGACATAGGTATTAAAAATTAAAAAAACTAAGCAAAGGCAGCATCCTTAAGTGTACTTTAAAATGTTTCCAAAACATCTTAAAGCAGTATTTTTAACTTGAGGAACTATTTCAATGAAACTTCATCCTCATTATTGACTAAAATGTTTAAGTCCAAGGGTTAAAGGCAGTGTAATTACTTTCCTAATAGAGAAAGGTGAATCTAGCAGTTTGTACCATCAGAGTTAACTAAAATATATCTTGTTTCTCCACTAATTTCAGCAGAAAAGAAACCTTGGACACTTCAGATACTATCTATAGTGGTCATTAGAGCAATTTAGCAGCAAATTGAAAAATCATGATGTGAAATTGTTCATGCTACAGATCATCAAATTAAAAAAAAAGGTTCTAAGATTTTTAGTAAAATTGTAAGTTCCTTAACAATAAAATTGTATGTATTTTTTATTTTTATATTTTATAAATTTGTGATGCTGTTTTGATCACTTTCTTGCCACTGAGACACAATACCTGATGTGATGTGAAGGAGAAATTGGTTTGGCTCACAATTCATAAGTGGGTTCAGTCCATAGTCATCTGACTCCAAGGCAGGGTGCACTGGCACAAGGGCACAGCAGGGGAGAAACAGCTTATGGCATGGCAGACAGGAAGCAGAGAGAGGCCAGGGTTTGATTGGCTTGAGTTTACCAGGTAGCCCAGGTGGACCCCAAATTTATAACCTTTCTGCCTCAGCCTCCCAAGTGCTGGGATTAAAGTCATGTAACAGCTCTGTCTGGCTCAGAATAATGTTTTTAAAATAAATAAAATTAAATACATTGAGTTACAAAAGGAAATTGGCTAAATTTATAGTTATCAAAATATTAAATTTATTCCACAATCATATCTACTTCTTTATTAATACATTAAATTATAAAATAATTCATTGACAATATAGTTAAGTGAAAGTTACTTTTATTTATTAAGGACGTTGTTAATGTGAAGGCTGTGGCTACTTAGCTTTAATGACAACATTAAATTTGAGAAAATGTCTTCCTCTTCTAATAATTCAGCAATAATTGCAAGTAACGACTACTGGAAGCAACATGGGCTTGGGTCCTCCATATGAGAATACCATGAGAATAATGTGAGGGTACATTCTAAGCGATGATGGCATTCTCAGTTGCCTCACAGTTGGTTAGGTGTGTTGCTTGCTGAGTGTCTATAGACAGGAAGACAGAAAACATACAACTTTAGGAACAGGTTAGCTGCTACCATAATTTTGAAGTAAGGATAAGTGTAAGTGATATAGTTAGAGCTCTTTAATTACTATATAGCATGACAGGAAAGTGTTAGCAGCTTCTGTTGCTGACACAGTCAGAGTTGCTGCTACTATTGCTGATATTTATAATTGAGAAAAGTGTCAAGGTTAAGGCTTAGTGCAAAAAAAAGGTATAATTTATTACCCCAACTGTGGTCATCCACCTACCCTGGGACCCAGGGTCTAGCATGTTAGGTTCAGATCAACGAGAGACTCCCATGTTTGTGATGGACTGACTGTCCAGCCCCAACACCTGACTCAGTTCCTAGACTCTCCCTGCTGTGGTCCTCCCATTTAATCGGTATTGAATATTGAAGAAAATATTTTTGGCAGGGATAGTCCATTCTAGATGGTGAAATTGAGAAGAGTGAAAAAAGGCCAGAAGCTGTGGAATCTGTCTGTTTTCAGATCAAAAAAGTAATTTGCTGTAAGAACAACTTGCCCTTAGTCCTTGAAAAGGGTTGAGTGCAGTTTTGTTTCCATGTTGAATCTTTTCCTTTGGAAAGGAAAAGTCAGAATCAGAGACACATGGTGTTAGTCCAGCTGCAGAGGTGGAGTGAGTCCAGTGGAGCGGGGCTTGGAGGGCATACTCTGAATTTATGGTTTCAGTGAAAGCAATTGGTCTCTTGGGCCAGGGAGATAGCTCTGTGGTCTAAGCACCTGCCTGGAAAGTGCAAGGACCAGTGTTCAGTCCATGGTACTGCATGTCATGCTGGCCCTGCGCTGAGGTGGCCATCGAAACGGCGAGTGGTGGCGCATGCCTGTAAGACCAGCACTGGGGTGGCTGAGACAGGAGGATCACTATGAGTCCAAGCTGCATAGAGAGACTCTGTACCAAATAGATAAATATAGTTTCTCTTTCTCTCTCTCTCTCTCTCTCTCTCTCTCTTTTTTTTTTTTAATAGAACTAGGGATTGAACTCAGGCCCTTGCATTTGCCACACAAGTGCTTATTCTAATGAGCTATCTCCCTGGCCCCAAATAGATAGATAGATAAATAAATAAATAAATAAAAGATTTTTTTAAACAGCAATTGGTCTGCATTTATTTAGTTGCCTTTTTTGTGTTAATGGAGATAGTGTGGGGGAAATATCTTTTTTTACAGTGGGCTTGGCTCAGGCAGGCCCTATAATCTAATGTAATCTGTGTTATTTTTCAAATATTTAAATTTGAAAAACATCTCCCCAGCCCTTATTTTTTTTATTTGGTACAGAGTCTGCAGGGCTCACTACGTAGATCGGACTTGTAGAGATCCTCCTGTTTTCAGCCTCCCAAGCACTGGGATTGCTGGCATGCACCACCATGCCCAGTCTCAATTGCTGCCTCACTGTACCTCAGGGGCAGGGCCAGCACAACATGTAGGGAATTGAACCCCAGCTGCTGCATCTGCGTAAGCAGATGCTTTAGTCCACTGAGCTATTTGGCTGGCTCTAAAATTTTTAAAAAATATTGTGAAAAATGTTCAATTAGAGTATTACCTTGAAAATAAAGCAAAAACATTTAAACAAAATTCTTTTATTTCATATAAGAGGTAGCTTATAACTATACATTGATTTGAAATAAAGAATAGATTGAATGTTGATTTTTGCATACATTTTTGATGAATATTATAGAAGGCTATGACACTCTTCCATTTTTGCTTACTTTTTTTTAGTGTGATTATATACAGTCAGTTTTTGTAAAATTTCCAAGGGTTTCATTAGTTTTCCGAAGGGCTTTGTTTTCTACTTTTATATTGAAATTATCCTCTTTTGATGTGCCTGTCTTGTCTTTTAAATTTTGCAAATCTTGAATTTCTCTCTTCCAGTTCATTTGCTTTGTGTAGCTAAGCAATGTGAATACTGGATTTCCATCAGGGTAGAGATAAGTGTATTGGATGTGAAAGATGTTAAATGGAGGCTGATTTTTATAGATGCCATCCTCATCAGTGACTGTTTTTATCTTCTAACTCCTGATTCCCATGCACCCTTCTCAGGGGCAGAGAGGGAGGGGTGACGTGGAGAAACTATATGTCTTTTAGCTAGTATTCTTTTTTTTTTTTTTTTTAATTCTTGAGGTCCTTATCTCCTTTATTTATAAAACTGTAAAGGTGATATGAAGTTATAATTGCACTGGAACACATTGATCACAGATCTGGACTATATCTGGGAAAATTTTTAATAAAAATCAAGTTTTAGAGGAGAGTTGGGCTGGAGCATATTAAAATTTTTTCTACTGATTCCTACTATGTTGTCCCCCTTGTTACAGGAAGGTTTGATATCTGTGTGGGGCTGTTCAACAGTGAGAATATTTTCTCCACCTGCTTTCTAAAATCTCATGGGGTATTAGCCATATCTCTTTCATCATTCCCTCTCAAATAATTCTTTCTTAGCCATTTTGAATGAAAACATTGTAGTATATTTCCTATAATAAGCTATGGCAATAGATGACCAGTGACTATAGCATTCTGTGAGTGCATCAGCATATTTAGAGTAGGCTAAAATTCAACACTGAGTGCTAAACTGTATTCTTTTTCCATAGAATACCCGCTTATATGGAAGTAGTTGACCCTGAGATCCTTCCCACAGGAAAATGTTATAACATGATAGAAATAAACATGTGTTCTGAAAGTCTAAACATGAGTCTGACCTGAATGTACAACCAGTGTAGAAGCTTGGCAGATCTGATGCAGCCTATCCCGCCTTTGTAGAATGCAGGTGAACATTAGACAGCTATAGGGACATGGTGAGTCTGGGCCATGCACACCTCCTGCTCAGAAGCTTTGCTGAGCTTCCACCACCCACTGCTCAGTTGTGGGAGCCTTGGAGTCCTCCCTGCTCCTCACACTGTAATGAGAACCTTGCTGACTCATACCCCACTCATCTCCCATTGTTGCTGACTCAAAATGAACATTAGGAGCTTCAAAAATGTCACATTGAAGGAGTAAAAGGAAAAAGCTGAGACATCCAGCCCACTGAGAACAAGTCCAGGAGATAAGGACAAAGAATTTGGAAGCCACACACTTGAAATTTCTAAAATGATAGCAACTGAAGTAAAGAAAGAACTGCATAGGACTATAGAAGAAATCCAATAAAGTATAATCCCGAGGTCAAAAAAAGAGATGACAACAATCATGAAAGACTTGTTCAACACTTATAAAGAAGACATAGATAAAAAATAGAGCATAGAAAAATGATGGAAACATTGATGAACAATATAATAAAGAATTAGAATGCATGAAACAGATTCGAATACATATCTGAGAAGTTAAGAATTCCATTGAAAGATGGAAAAATGGTAAGAATGAAATGAAAGACTGACTTTCAGGCTTAAAATCTGCATGGCACCTACCGAACATGAAAGGAAAATTCTCTTAAAAATAACAAATAACCAGGAAATAATAGTTTAGTAGCTACAAGATAGTGTCAAGAAAAACAACATAAGACCGATAGATGTCAACAAAACAGAGTCAGCACAAATGACACAAAAATATTATTTGCAGTAGTAGCAGAATATTTATAAGCATTTGAAAAGGAATCTGACATACACTTAAGTGAGGCATATAGAACTCCAATTAGCCATAATCAAAATGAATCTACACTTACACAAATAATAATCAAGATTCCAGAAATTCAGCAAAACAGCAGAATATTCAAAGCTGTTAGAGAGTAGAATCAGATAACCTACAATGGAAAAGCCCATCAGAATCACAGCAGATTTCTCAACATAGACCATCAAATCAAAAAGAGCTTGGAGTAAACTATTTCATGTCTTGAAAGAAGACAAATTCCAATGGAGATTGATGTACCCTGCTAAACTAGCTATCAAATTTAATAGAAAGATAAGATACTTCCATGACAAAGAACAACTGAAGAAACTGAGGACTACCAAACCAACCCTACAAAAAATACTGACAGATATTCTAGAAAAAAAAAAAAAAAAACAGAAATGACCACAACTTCAAGAACAACAACAAAAAGGCACCATGAAGCAGAGCAAGGATCTAAACATAGGGGAAAAGTATGGAACTTAGAGCAGAAAAATAACATGACAACGATTAGCCAATATATGTCAGCTATAATATAACCATCAAAGGAAATGGCATCAATTCACTAATCAAAAGTAAAAACAAAAACACAGAATGGAAGAGTAGATCAAGAAACAAAATCTAGGGCCAGCGAGATTAAATGCCTGCTTTGGCAAGCGCAGGGACAGGGGTTTGATCTGTAGTCCCGCATGCCATGCCAGCCCCCTCTTGGGGTGCACTGAACTGGTGACTGAGTCCAGGAGTGGTGGTGTACACCTGTAATCCCAGTGCAGGGGAGGCTGAAAATAGGAGGATCACTACAAGTCTGAGCTGTGCAGTGAGGTGCTATATCCAATACATAAGTGAAAGAAAAAAAAAAAAAAGAAAACAAAATCTACCAATATGCTGTATACAAGAAGCTCATTTAACTCAAAAGGAAATTCATAGCCTAAAATTCATAACTATACAAATATTTTTAATTCTGAAAAAAAGATCAGTGGGATTCTTAAACACCTTCCACAAAAACTAAATTATATTTACCAAGTTGTATTTAATGAAACAGATTAAATGTACTCTCTTGTTTTACATGTTACAATTTATCATCACAAATTATCACACTCCATCTTCAGTTTTTTGGAAATTAGATGAAACAGAATATGGTGGTAAGATTGGGGAACAGTACCCCGTGTTACATGAACTCACAAAAAAGCAGGGATAGCTATTCTGGTGGCTGACAACGTTAACTTCAAATCAAGAATGATTAGAAGAGATAAAGAAGGTCACTACATGCTTGTTAGGAGAAAACTTCAA
Organism: Ctenomys sociabilis; assembly: GCA_004027165.1. Lineage (NCBI taxonomy): Eukaryota > Metazoa > Chordata > Mammalia > Rodentia > Ctenomyidae > Ctenomys > Ctenomys sociabilis. Next base: position 37,215 of record PVKA01014531.1, read on the forward strand.
AAGAAATAGAAAACAATTATACATATGCACCCAGTATAGGAGCACTCAACTACATAAGACGAATTATAACAGAAATGAAATATCAACTAAGCAATGATTGTAATGGTGGACTTTAACACCCCACTGTCACAAAGAGATAGATAGAGTAGGCAAAATATCTGCAAAAAATAATAGTACTAAATGAAATTTATGAAGAAATGGACTTAGTATACCTTTACAGAATGTTCCATCCACCAGTGGCAGAATACACATTCTTTTCAGCTGCACATGGGATGTTCCCCCAAATAGACCATATACTAGCAAACAGAGCCTGCTTAAGTAAATGAAAAGGAATTGAAACTATCCCATGCATATTATCTGACCATACTGCAAAAAACAAAAACAAAAACAAAACAAAACAAAAAAACCAGGAAATCATTGACAAAAGAAATAGGAAAACTCCATGACCACATGAAAATTAACACCGTCCTGAACAATCAGTGGTTCACAGATGAAATTAAAGAAGAAATGAAACAATATTTACACTCAAATGAATGTACATACAACTTCTGAGAATGTGTGGGATGCAATGAAAGCTGTCTTAAGAGGGAAATTTACAACAGTAAATTCTCATGTAAGGAAAACAGAATAAGCCCAAATGAATAATGTTATGCTGCACCTCAAGCTCCAAAGAAGGCAGAAAATTACAAAGACAAAAAACATAAATTAATGCAATTGAGACAAAAAAGAACTAAATATAAAGAATTAATGAATCAAAGACTTGAGTTTTGAAGGAATAAATAAAATTGATAAAGCCCTAGCCAACCTCATCAAAAACGGAAAGAAAAATATCAAATTCACGCAACAAGGAATGAAAAGGGCAAAATCATTACAGACTATAGAAGTTCAGAAGATCATTAATACCTACTTCAAAAATCTTTAGTCTCACAGAATGGAAAATAGAGAGGAAATGGACAGATTCCTACATAGATACAAACTACCAAAGCTGAGCCCAGAAGATATAAAAATTCTGAGTAACCAAATATCAGTGAATGAAATTGAAAATGTAACCAAAAGACCTACCAACAAAGAAAAACTTGGGGAAATTTATAGAAGATCTACTGCCAACTGTTCTCAAGCTCTTAAATGAAATTCAAAGGGAAACAAGTCTCCCAAACTCATTCCTGGAGTTTTACCAGTATTACTCTGGTACCAAAACCAGAGAAAGACCCGACCAAGAAAGAGAACTACAGGCTAATCTCCTTAATGAGTATAGATGCAAAAATCGTACATACTATACCAGTGAGCAGAATGTAGCAAATCATCAAGAAGATTACACATCATGACCAACTTGGATTCACCCCAGAAATGCAAAGATGGTTCAATATATGCAAATCCATAAATATAATACACCACACCAACAGAGCCAAAGACAAAAATCACATGACCATCTCAATAGATTCTTTTTTGTCTCAAGAACTTTTTCTACTGAGCCATCTCCCTACCCCCCAATTTAAATTCTTTTGCATTCACTTAAGCACACTCTATGTGATAATACATGATCTGTTTTGGAGAATGTCCTATGTCCAGCTGAGCAGGATGTGGATTCTGAGGTTGTTGGATGGAACACTGTAAAAGTCTACTAAGTCCATTTCTTCAGATGTTTGGTTTACTCTTGTGGGGTTTTTTTTTGCTGATATTTTATCTAGTTTATTTGTGTATTTGTGACAGTGGGGTGTTAAAGTCCCTCATTGCATTTGTGTTATTTATTACTCATTTGATTTTTATGTCTGTTAAAATTTTTCTGGGTGCTCCTGCATTGGGTGCATGAATATTCATGATTGTTATCTCATTCTCTTGCAGTTCTCCAACAGGCATGTAGTAACTTCCTTTATCTCTTTTAGTAATTCTTGGTTTGAAGCTGACCTTGTCAGTAACCAGAATAACTACCCCTGCTTTTCTCTGGATTCCTGTTTCATGGAGTATTGTTTTCTTTCCTTTGGCTCTTATTCTAGGAACATCCTTTTTGAGTTTAATGTGTTTCTTGCATACAGCATACTGTTGGATCATTTTGTTTTAATTTTTTTTAAAAGAATACAAAACAATAACAGAAAAAAACAGCATTAGAAGGGACACAAAATTTCACTAAAGCCATGTAATAAGAACTCAATAATAATTGTTGTATTTCATGATGTTATCTTCAAATCAGTTGTTGAGATTTCATGATATAAAGATGGAAGATTAATTGAGAGACAAAATGAAATAAACAATAACAAAAACATTATAAGAAAGAAAAAAAGAAGACTAAAAAGAAAAAAAAAATAAGCATTAACTGATACTTTCAAAAGACCAGCAGAAATCAGCTGTACAGTTATCCCACACATTTTGCACATGTACATGAATGTGTCTTTTTCCCTTTATATTTTCTTTGTTGATTACTCTGCCAGTCTCCTTTTTATTGGTGAATTAAAGCTCTTTCCATTGATGGTTATAACTGATGTGTATTGGCTTATTATTTTCATGTTAATTTCCTGTATAGGTTTCCTACTTTTCCCCCCTGGTTAATTGCTTGCTTTGCTTGGTGGTTCCTTTCTGTTGTTGTTCTTAAGGCTGTGGTTGTTTATGTCTCTTTCTAGAATATTTTTCAGTACTCCTTGTAAAGCTAGTTTAGTGGTCCTGAATTTCTTCAGTTGTTCTTTGTCATGGAAGAATCTTATCTCTCCATTAAATTTGATAGATAGTTTTGCAGGGTACATCAGTCTGGGTTGGAATTTGTCTTCTTTCAGGACCTGAAATACTTTAAGCTTTCTTTGATTTGATGATTTATGTTGAGAAATCTGCTGTGATTCTGATGGGATTTGTATTGTAGTGGATTTGTTTCTACTGCTTAACAGTTTTTAATATTCTGTTGTTTTGCTGAATTTCTGGGATCTTGATAATTACTGGGGGGGTTGTTAGGCTCCTCAAAGCTCTCCCTGTCTAGGGTTAGCATGCCTTCTGCCACAGTGTGCGTATGTGTGAGGGCAAGTCGCAGCTTGAGAAGGCTCCAGTAGTGATTGGGGCAGGCTGAAGCTCTGGTGGGTTCTTGTGATGGGGTCAGACAGGGGCCAGGGCAGTTCTCACCAAGCCCTAGGGTTCAGCTTGCCTTTTGCCAAGTTGTGTGTTGTTACGGTTTGTGTCTAGTTGTCCCCCCAAAGCCTCATGTAGTCATGGGGTGGGGATCTCTAGAGTTTGTGATTAACTCATGATCCACTGGGATTATGAGTCTTAGTACTGCTGGGATTATGGGTGTGAGTATTACATCCCACCCTGGGGTGAAGAGCCTGAATGTAATATAAGAGAGAGACAGACTTTCAGCAGTGATTGCCTTTTGTTGCATTGTTGTTCTGCCGCCATGAACTGCTACTCTCTGCCATGTGCTATTCTGCCTTGGAGCCAGCCAAGTGTGGACTGAAAGCTGTAATAACTTTGAGCTAAATAAACCTTTCCTTCCTTCATTTTGGGTGTTGGGTATTTGTCTCAGCAACTAGAGAAGAGTAACTAAGACTTGTGTAGTGAAACACATCACTTTGAGAAAATAAATTTATTCTGAAAGTATCTGTGACTATCTAGCTGTTCTAAAAATATAGTCAGAAACATAGCCCACACTTCAACAATGTGTCAGACCCCACTGGGAACTTGGGCAATTTCTGTATTCAAGAAGCTAAAGATCTACTTGAAACAATCTATCTGTCTGTCTTTCTCTTTCTGCCTCTGTTTCTCTCTTTCTTCCCCAGGATACTAGATATAAATTGATTTCATACAAATAACCTTTAAGAACATAAACTTGTGTCTATCATTTCTTTGCATGTACCATAGATCTTCGGATGTTTACTGTAAAAGGAAACATCTATACATACCCAAGGAAGCTGGTAATGAAGGTAACATTTGTGTGAAGTATTTTGTACTCTTAAGTTTCTTCTGGGACACAGAAACTACCATAATTCCTGAAATTTTAAACCAGAGCTCAGATATTCCATAAATCATGCATCAAGTTCTCGCTAGTAGCTCAGCACCAGCTTCCACAACAGCACATGAATGACTGGAAGGTAATAAAACTAGTGCAAATGGGTTCCCCATTTCTTGTCCAAGAAAAACCTCCTAATGGCTTGCTGATGAGCTAATTAGGCCAAGCGTTCCCTGGGTGCCCTCTCTATCCAGGGTCAGCAAACATAACATTTTGCTAACCTATTGACATGGAGGGAATTTGTTTTCCATCTGACCTTTTACAGTAACTACTCAAAAAATGACTTTCTCTTCAGCTATCAGAGTTAATGAATAAACTACTCAAGCTTAACACTCTTAGTAACATTTTACATCTTTTGTTTTTATTCCCGATCATTTCATTTTCTTTTCCAGCCATTCTTTTCCTATGAGGAAATTTTGATCTTTGTGAAATTTTGCAATATTGATGTACAGTCATACTCGTGAGCTGTCTGGAACCAATCGCAGGCACTTGTTATTCTGCAGGCATGACACTGAGAATTGTGGAAATGGTCACATGGAAATGTTGTAGCACACACAAGTTCTATGTAAAAATTTATGAGTTCAAAGACAGCCTAGACCATTTTGTGAGACTTGGAGCTGCATATGAATAAAGAGTTCCCTGAGAAAATATATGTTGAAACAAAAATACATGAAGCAGTTTTTTTTATTTTGGCAGAACTGGGGATTGAACTCAGGCCCTTGTGCTTGCCAGGGAAACACTTATTCCACTGAGCCATCTCCCTGGCCCACATGGAGCATTTTAAGCCTAAGAATAATCTCTTTTCTAAAATAGAAAAATAAATCATTACTTTTCATTGTCATTCTTTATCAAAACTTAATGCCAAGTATCCCTCTAATTGCTAAGTTTTAAATACGTTCCCAACCTGGAATTAAATTCATTACAGGCATGGTTGTGTATACCTGCAATCTCAAAACTTGGAAGGCTGAGGCAGGAGGATTTCTGAGAGTCTGAGGCTGGCCTAAACTGCATAGCAAAGTCCTGTTCCACAAATACAAACATTAAATAAATAAATAGATAAAATTTTATAAATAAAAATATAAAAAGAAATAAATGTATTGCAAGTTATTAAACATATATTTAAAATTATTGTAAGTCCAGCTTTTAATATGTTTGAAACTATTCTTTCCCTAGGGAGGTCCAAATTCATGCTGGCTTTTAGTGAATATGCTTTTAGTGCTTTACTATATCCATAGGTTTCAAAGACGATTATCCAACTCAATTCTAATTGTAAATTCTGAGAGAATGAGCTCTCTATATATCCTCCATAGGTTATTCTAGTATTTACTCTCCTAAAATTTATCAACCTAATTTGATGATGTCAAGCTTATTCACATTTCATTTACTATGAATTTACCACTCAGGCTGCTGTTTTAATAGTTGCCATTAAAGTAAGTGCATGGCAAGATTATTTTATTATTTGTTATAAGAATTCTATAGAATTGGAAGAACCCAGAGCACTTTGGATTGTCATCAGGAAATAGTCACTGCTCAAGATGGAAAATTCTTTCTCTTGTCTCTAAAATGTGTATTTCTTTAATCTCAACTAATTTTGTGGAATCCAAAGACTGGCAAATTAGACTGACAACAGCACTTCCTCCAGCCGAATATGACAAGTAGGTTTTTATTCTCTATGTGTCTGACTGTCTAACTTGCACAGGCCTCTGAGGGCACTAGTTAAAGCACATTAAGTATTCTTGCAATGGAGAAGTAACTGATTCACAAAGCTGAACATCATGCTTAATTGGTAACTATCTTTGTTGTGCACTGTGTTTATATGATATTTTCCTTAAAGTTGAACTTAATTTGGGGGGATGATAAGTTTAGTCTCCTTTTTAATTATTTATATGCCCATGTACCAGACAGTCAGTCTTTCCCTCTCTATCTTTTTCTTTTGAAGGCAGAAGAACATAGGCCCTGTATGCTAATTCTTAAGAAATATCACTGAACTGGTTCTGATGGAGAGGTTAGTAGTTACAGAAAAATATTTTAAAAACATAAATGCAGCACTTTCAAACATGGTTTAGTGCCCAGAATAACTTGTTGGTTTTGTTTTTCATTTTCAACATAAATATGAACTGCCACTGTGTAACTGAATCACAAACATTTGAGCTCAGGAATTTTTATACTGAAATATTTCTCTGTGAAAGAATCCTATCTCACCAAACAGAAAGATTTTGTTACTGTTTGTTTGAAGTAGAGTGGGAAAGCCTTATATTACACACAGAGTTCTCTGCTGGTATTTTGTGTGTCCTGTGTACATTTTTACTTCTCTTCCCCTCTCATTTTTGTGTTCTTCAAAATATCTAGGGCAGCATTTTGTGTATGCTTTTGCATACCTATGAACATAGCATAGTGGTTATGAATTGGAATGTGGCAGCCAGGCTGCCTGGTTTCAAAGCGTGGCTTTGTGATTTGTTGCTCTGTACTTTCGAAATTCATGCAAGTCTTTCATATTTTAATTTTCTCTTCTGAAAGCTGGGAGGTGGTTAACGGTTAACAGGTAGAACAAATGACTTAATATGTGACAATTGCTTAGCATTTATTATTTTGAACAAGTATTTATTAACTATTTATTGTTTTATCCGGACTGTTATAGTTTCTATCTCAATGTCCCCTAAAAACCTTGAGCACTCATAGGTGGGGCTCAAGCCTGACTGACCACTGTTAGGAGCTGAGGTCTCCTGGGAAGAAGTGGTCCCTGGGGGCGTGGCCTGGAAGGGACGTGGCCTGGAGAGGTTCCTCTTCCTCCTCCACCCACCACTGTACTCTGTTTCTGGTCACCACCTATGAGCAGCTCTGTTCTGTTGAACCATTCTGCCTTGAAGCCAACCAACAACTATGATTGAAAGCTCTATGATCTGTGAGCCAAAAACAACCTCTCTTTTAAGTTGTAAGTGTAAGGTACTAGATCTCAGTGATAAGAAAGTGACTGAAACACCAACACTGCTACCTCTGGAGGTGCCACATAAATTAGGAGTATTTAAGTTTGGTGAATCAGAAAAATAGACAAGTAGTTGTAATATAGTATGATCAGTGCAAACCAGGGCAGTATATGTCACAGAGGCTTCATGGTGACTTCTTCCCTAGTAAGGGGACCAGGAAAATTTTTCCTGGCTGAGGACTGAGGTTGGGCCTGAAAGGTAGATAGGGGCTTGCTGTGAGATCATGGATGGGGCAGAGGGGTTGAATTTTGAGTAGATAGCTTGGCTAAGGCCCTGGGAGGAGGAATTTCCATAGAGGACCAAGAGCATGGCCATTCAAGGAACTGATAAGGCCTAGTTAAACACTCTATACTGCTCAGGGTGGGCCGCATGGGGTGCTTTATTCAGAGAAGAAGAGGGAGTTATGGAAGATATGGGAGAGAAGGATATCATGTTCAGATTTTACTTTTAAAATAAGTCCCTCTAACTTTCCCTGGGATGAGCTACCGGTTGATTCATGGTGGCCAGTTAAAATGTCAGCACAGCACTGGGGAGAGAGGTTTTAGGCTTGGAACTAGAGCCATAAGAGTGAAAAGAAAGAGAACTTAAAAGGCCTGAGAGATGTAGATGGGGAGAGATTCTGAAGGACTTGATACTAATAGAGTGGAATCTAGAGTGAAAGACAGGAAGATGTACAGATGGCTGCCCAGGTTTCTGGCTTGTTCAGGTGAGAGGTGCCATTGACTGGGATAGGAAATGCCAGATAGACAGTGGTTGTTTGTGTCACCCAGTGTATTCTTGGTAATTACATCCCAATTTTCAGCTAAGGACAGCTTCCGCCTAATTTTTTTTTTTTTTTTTTTTTTTTTTTTTTTTTGGTGGAACCAGGGATTGAACTCAGGCCCTTGTGCTTGCCAGGGAAGTGCTTATTCCACTGAGCCATCTCCCCAATCCTCCTTTGTAAGTATTAATGCAAATTATATTAGTTAGGATTCACTAAAGGAACAGAACTAACATGAAAGGTTTTATCTGGTAGGCTTAAAGGATCAGAAAGCAAAGACTCTATTGGGTGACTATGAAATCAGAGGTGGAAGAACCCAAAATGACCCTCTGCACCTTGGGGCACTGGAGGCTCCATTGCGAAGGTTGGAGACCTGGAAGCTCTCTGTAGTCACAGGGATGGGTCAGTGTCACAAGGTTGGAATCACCACTGGAGAACACTGTCCAAAGGCCACAGTGAAGAGCAGAGCTCCTCCATAGTAAGAGAAGAGTTCAGGCCACAATCCTGCTGGTTGGTGCTACTCATGTCTAGGGTAGGGTTTCCCTGCTTGCTTTCCAGCCTTCATGTCAATCATTCAGAGAACACCCAGGGTCACACTGATCCGAGAGGTGGTTGTTACTCAGGGCAGGTTGACAACTCACAGTCAGCGATCCCACATGTGTGTCTGGATGGAGTGGGCTCCACCTCCAGTTCCTAGGGCAGTGCAGAGGATCCAGGGCCACCCAGGGTACCCTTCTCCTGGCCATGTCTGAGCACTGCTCACAGCCACTGAGCTGATCCAATCAGAGAATTTCACAACTTTGATAGGTCCTTCTGGAAAAGACTGGGCAAAATGGCAGTTCTTAAACCCACTGCAAGTATTCTTTATGGCCTGATGTTTACCATCAGCACAGAGTCCTGCCGTTCAGGCTTATGACAAATGGCTTGGGTTCTTGCCTCCTCTTTTTCTTTTTCTTTGTTTTTTATAACAGTTCTGTAGATGTTATTTACAGACCCTCAATGTCTTTTTCTGGTATAGTACTCCTTGTTTACATAATACTGTGAGTTTTACTGATTGTATCATGCAGTACCATAGTTTTATGTTCTGTAATATATTATGGTACTGTCTGCAAGAGTTCTACAAATGAAAGCAAAGTCACTGCATTAGCATTTTCTTTGACCATTTCTTTGCTCTGGAATATTGTAATATACATATCACCTACAGGCAATTCTTCAATTAGGGACCAAGTCATTTAACAACCTGGTCTGACCAGGAACAGAAGTTGGTCATTAAATGAGGTTGGTCTGTAAAGGACTGCTGTGAGAATAGATTAGCACATGGCAGTTGAGGTGAAAGAGAAGCAAAATCCCGGGGACACCCTGTAGGTACGGAGTCTTGTTCTTTGGGCCACATGTTTTTTTTCCCTTTATGTGTGCTAATAAATTGTCTTTTAGCTTGGTGTATGCTCCTCTTAAAAACTGACCTTGAAGAGAAATTATGTATAAAGGAACTAGTTGTAGGGGTAGAGGATGTATGCACCTTTGGCTATGTGTGATACCTTAGTAGAATGGAGATGGAGAGAAGGAAATTCACATATAGAATATGTCAGCGACTTATGTTTCTATAATAAAATGCTGGAGATTGGATGGTTTATGAAGAAAAGAGGGTTAATTCACATTTTCAGAGGCTAAATACTCAAGATTACTCAGCCCTGCCTTTCAACCTCTGGTGATGGCTTCATGGAAGATGATAATCCTAATGTCAGGGTCATCCTTTCTTCACTTTCCAGGAACTAACCGGAGCCCTCTAAGAACTGCTTTCAAGTTTTTTTCAAGGGTGTTCTCTCAGTAACTTAAATTTCTCTCAGGGGGTCTTAGTTGTTAAAGGCCCTATGAGTTCTCAATATTATTATGCTGCACACTAAGCGTACTATACTCCTCAAGCTGGGGAAAACACTCTCAAACTCTACCCAAATCACAATAGAAGGATAGTTGGTAATGCCTTATGCAATCTTTGGTAAAGATTTTCAGAAAGTCATTTACCAGTACATTAAAAAATCTTCAGACACTGCTCCTGTTAGTTGACTCTCAGGAAGAGCCGTCAGGATCTAATAGATTGGAAGGAGGTCATTCTTCATTTCCAGTGGTCATTGAACTATTTGGAGCTTCTACTTCTAGATATACCCTCCATTGCTGTGTGAATGAACGTCCATTTTATTTCTAGTTTTCTTAGTAGGGTAGTAAACCGAATAGTGGTCTCCAAAGGATGTCTACGCCTTCATTCCTCGATGTAGATTTTATGTTATTTGCCACAAGAGACGTTTGTGATTGAGTTACAGATCTAGGAGGTGGGGTGGTTATCCTGGATTACCTGGGGACACTCAGTACTATCTCAGAGGTTCTCATGAAAGTGAAGGAAGAGATCAGAGTGACACATCTTGAAGCTGGAGGGAGGATCTAAAAATGAAGAATGTATAACCAGACACTGGAAAAGGTAAAGAAAGAGATTTCCCTGCATGCCTCCAGACAGAGTGCATCCTTGCCCAAACTTTACTTTAGTCCCACAAAACTTTATTTCAAACTCTGGCCTCCCAACTGAGTGAGAAGAAATTTATGTTGTTTTTAGTTGTCATTGTTTTGTAAACGATAACTTAAAAATTTTAAGTTATCATTTTCTAAAGCAATGATAGGGAACTAAGAAGACATGATAATGTATGTCCATCTTAACAGCTTTGTTGAAAAATAACTCATGCATTATAAAACTAGCTCTTTTAAAAAATAAAATTCAGTGGTGTTTACTGTATTCACAGGTATGCACAACTATTTCTGCATGAATCTGGGAGCATTTTAATCGTTGAAGGAAGATATCATGCTCAGCTTTGCTATTGCCTATTCCCCATCATTCATAGGTGCATGCAGTATACTGTGTATCTCTTTAAATTTTCCTGTTTTGAACATTTCATGTAAGTGGAATCATATAATAGGTGGTAGACTTTTTGGACTCACTTATTTCACTTGCAAAATATTTTCATTTATATCATTTGCCAACACACCATTGTCTTTTAGAGGTGAATAGCAATGCAGTGTGTATGCGTAACACATTCTGTTTCATTGGCTGGTGTGTATTTGGGCTTTGGCTCTTATGAACAATGCCATTGTAACAATATGAATGTTAGTATATAGTTTTTTGTGTGGACCTGTGATTTCATTGATCCTGGTATATATCAAGGAACATAATTTCTGGGTAACATGATAATTCTGTATTTAACTATTTGGAGAACTCACAATCTGAATTCCCAAGTGAGTGCATTGTCTTGCCTTCAGACTAGATGTGTATGAGGGTCTTCTTGTCTTTCTTCAGTACCTGGGATTGAACCTACAGTCTTCATGTTAATAGCTTTTAGTGTCCCATAGAGCTTCTTTCCAAGTTCTTGGTGTCCTGAATAAAGAATTAGACAAGCTACATAGAAAAGGCAGCAAAGACTTACGTTTTTAAAGGTTGGAAAGTATGCTCTGCACAGTGAGAACAGGCCACGAAGGAGTCTTATAGTGGTTCTGATGTCAGTGGTGGGGGTCACTTATGCTTCTGTTCTAGGACTACTTTTCTGCCAAGTGAAGTAGGCATTTGAGACAGTTGTCCTGTCAGGAGCTCACTTGGCCTGACTTCAGATCTAAGCTGTCCCACCAAAGCTCAGCTTTGTGCCAGATGTAAATAAAATATAGAAGATAGCACTTTCTGATTGGCCTCAAGTGCAGGGGTCAGGAACTGTGCTCTGTGCATGTGTTCTGGGTATCTCAGATTACCAAGTCACACCCACTTGCTCAGCCAGTTTGCTGTGCCCTAATCTCCTATCTAGTTCATGCTGAGCTACATCCTCAACTCTTTTTCCTGTAAGAAAAAGGTTACATTTTGAGACAGGGGCTTGCTAAGGTTCTAAGTTCCCCAAGCTGGGTTCAAACTTTTATTTTTTTATTTCTATTTTTAAAGAGAATACAGAAAAATAGAAAAACAAAACAAACCAAAACAAAAAGCATAAAAAGATGCAAAAATCCCCAAAATTATTAGAACCAATATAGAATTTCACTAAACAAAATGTTAGAAATTCAGCAATGGTTGTTATAGTGCATATTGTCATCTTTGAATTATTCAGATTCTCATATATATGCTACAATGGAGTGTTACCCAGCTATAGAAAAGATAAACTCAAGACTTTATAGGTAAATGGGCTCAAGCTTTTGAGGATCCTGACTTAGCTTCCCAAAGTGCCAGGATTCCTGCCATGTGGCACCACACATGGATTCTGATTTCTGTAAATCTTCTCAAACATTGTTACTATACGACTGGTTCCAGCCATCCTAGTGGATGTGAAATTGCATCTGATTCAGTGTTTTGATTTGCATTCTGTTAAGACTAAGTGCTACATTTCCTTCCAATTGCAGATTCACATGTTAATCCTATCTCCTATTTTCTGGTATCTCATAGTGGGGCTAGGTTTCCAAATAGGGCCTTTAGAAAGGTATTTCAGCTAAACTAAGGGCAGTAAGGTGGCCCCTAGTCCACTCAACTATTGTCCATGATAGCTATATATAAGACAAAGGACGTAGCCTAGAAGGAAACAAAACCTTTGGCACACTGACTCATGTTTCAGTCCATATTCAGTTCTATAGGAATATACATTTCTGCTATCTAAAGCACAGGACTATGGTATTTTCTTACAGTGACCCTAGCACACTAATGGCCAGTGGTGCCAAGCGCCTCTTCATGTATTTGTTGAACCTTTGTATATTTTCTTTGGAGAAACATTTACTCAGGTTCTTTGCTTATTTTAAAATTGAGTTCTTTGATTGCAAAGTTGTAAGTATTCTTTTATACACCAGATGCTATACTCTTCTCAGAAAAATGACTCAAAATTATTTTCATTTATGTGTTATCCTTTTACTTTCTTGACTTCTCTTTTCATTTACAAACATTTTTATCTTGGGGACAGATTAATATTTCTAGTTTTTCTTTTTCTTCAGAACTGGGGATTGAACTCAGGCCCTTGTGCTTGCCAAGGAAGTGCTTATTCTACTGAGCCATCTCCTTGGCCCCCTTGAACTTCTGTGTAGCTCAGGTTGTCCTTGAACTCATGGCAATCCTTTTGCCTCAGTCTTACTATCATTGGGAACACAGGCCTGTATCACTGTGCGTGGCTCTGGATTCAATTGTATCCCACTGATGCTTTTACATATTTTTAGGTAAGTACAACAATGTCTTGATTACTATAAATGTGAGACAGTTTAAAAATCAGAAAAATCTTCCTGTATTCTTTTCAAGATCACTTTGGATATTCTAGGTCACTTGCAACTCTATGGGAATTTTAGAATTATCTTGTCACTTTCTACAAAGAAGTGATCTAGGGGGCTGGCCAGATAGCTCACTGGATTAAAGTGCCTGTTTAATCAGACACAGGGACTGGGGTTCGATCACTGGCATACTGTGCTAGGCACACTTGCCTAAGCAGGCACTTAGTCTGCTGAATTGTCTCGCCAGCCTAGTATGCTGTTCCTTTTGCCTCCTGACCACAAGGTGAGAATTTCACGCTGCTCCATACTCTCAGCTATTACCATCTGGTATGACCCCAGAGGCCAAAAGCAACAGATCTACTCAAGTGTGGGCTGAAACTTGGGATGAGGAAAGGAGGAAGGAAACACACACACACACATACACACACACACACACACACACACGGTAGCTAAGATAATGGTACTGCTAATTTCTATTAGTTCACTGAAAGAAACAGTCAGTGTTTATGTTGTTTGGTCCATCTTACATCTGGTAATATAAGCGATAACTTTGAAGATGACAATTTACAATATAATAACTCTTGTTAATTTCCTAACATTTTGCTTTGAAAGTCTGCGTCATTTTATTGTTTTTTATTCTCTTTAAATAAAAAATAAAGCTGATTAACACTTTCTGTTACTGACAAATACTTTACTTTGAATACATTATATGTTCATCAACACATTGTACATATTATTTTTACAGTAACTTAGATAAGAAAGGAGAGCAATATGCTATCTTTTATACCTGTGTAATTACCTTGTATGTTACATGTTATTACCAGGATATTACTTGCCTCCAGCTTGAAGTGCTCCTTTTAGAATATCTTGTGTATTCTAGCAACACATTTGCCCTATTTTTGTTTATTTTTAAGTGTTTTTGTTTAATCTTATTATCGTGGGATATAGGTATCCAGATGAATACTTATGTTCTTGTGTTCATACTGGTATTCTGGGCTCAGATCATTCTCTTGAGAAATTAGCTGTAGATCTCACTGGGATTGCCATGAAAGTGATAAATCATTTTTCTCTTATTGCGTTCGTGAATACCATGAATGTCTTGGGCATCCATTTAGCTCTTTTGTTATCAAGTATGTGTATGTCTTTGCATTTATACCACCTGGAGTTCATTGAGAGTCTTAGATGCCATCATTAATGTTTGTAATAAATCTGGGAATTTCTCGACTACTGGTTCTGAGGCAGGAGATTAGGGCATGGCAAGCTGGCTGGGGAAGGAGGTGTGATCTGTGAATTACAAAACCCCAAGGTGCGCAGCCAAGCAGTTTCCAGAGCCCTGCAATGGTCTCCTCATGAGCACTGAAGCACTTTGGGCAGGATGGGCTGGACCTGGCTAATCTGGTGAGTGGGAGGCACAAGGAGGACAGTCGACACTGAGCTCTTGGACAGCGTGTCTGCTGTGCTCAGCGCTCCACTGTCATGCTGCAGCGTGCACTTGTTTTCTATTTTACTTAGCCCAGATTCGCTCTGTGGAGCATGCTTCTTTTCTTACCTTTACTAGATGGAAACTTTGCTACCTTTTGAACTTATCTTGAACAATGCTTTGAGCAGAAAAGACAGAACCTAGAAATTCACTCCAGGTGAGACTCCACTGCTCTCAAACCCAGTGATGGTTCTTTGAATAATTTTTCTACTTTCCTGATATTCTCATTATGTGTGTACATATGTGTTTAACAGTGTCCCAAATTTGTCTGGTTCTTTTCCATTCTATTTCTCTTGCAATTTCATAATAACTATCAATATATCATTAATATTACTAATTCTTTCTTCTGCCAGTTAATATTTGTTGCTAAACCCCTTTGGTAGTTTTTTCATCTCAGTTATATTTTTGAAGTCCAGAAATTTATTTTCTCTTTTCTCTCCTTCATGCTTTTTTCTTCCTTCCTCCCTTCCTTCCTCCCTTCCTCCCTTCCTCCCTCCCTCCCTCCTGTCCTTCCTTCCTTCCTTCCTCCCTTCCTTCCTCCTTCCCTGCCTTCCTTCCTCCCTCCCTCCCTCCCGTCCTTCCTTCTTTCCTCCCTTC
>PVKA01014532.1:0-52186 GCA_004027165.1 Ctenomys sociabilis
AAGAAAGAAAGGAGAGGAAAGAAAAAAAAAGAAGGAAAGAACGAAAGAAAGAAAGAAAGGAAAGGAAAGAAGGAAAGAACAGCTTAGAAATTAATCTTGCTTCTTTTTTTCCCTTTAGGTATTTAGCACAGGGTCTACAGGGTCTCACTATATAACTCATAGTGGTCCTCCTGTTTTCAGCTTCCCAAGTGCTGAGATTACAGGTGAGCACCATCACGCCAGTCTCAGTTGCCCTCTCAGCACAACTTGTGGTGCTGGGGATCCAACCGCCATCCCTGCACTCTGCCTAAGCAGGCACTTTAGTCCACTGAGCTATCTCAGCAGCCTTAGTCTTGCTTCTTACAGGCAAGATCAGGAAGAATTACAGGGAATAGATCATAGTTTGAATTAGACATCAACAGAGATACATGAAAAGGTAAAACACATGCAAAAAAGTCCCAGGACAGGAAAGAACGGGACATGCCACGAGAATGTATCATACCCTATTGGCTGGAATATAGGAAGAAGACCTAAGCAAAATGAGATTTTAAAGGAATTTCAAATGTGATCATGTGGTTTGGTGTGTAATTCAGGAAGGCAGAGAAACTGCCACAGTATGAGGAAATCATCCTCACCCCGCAGGGGAGACCAGGGCAGCACAGTGAGCTGGATGTGCGGGACTTGTGTGGAGGGAGGCCTTTGGAGCAGGCCGGGAGAAGTGACGCAACCGAAAGCAGAATCTCCATCTACCACCACAGCCACGGACCTTTCTTTGCTTTTTCTTGGATACATTCACCATGTGATTCACCCACTCACCTCTCAGCACCTTTGAGAAAAACATTTTTTTCCTTTTCTTTCACCAACGAGTTGTGTGTCATGTTGTCTCTCTGTGTGTGTGTGTGTGTGTGTGTGTGTGTGTGTGTGTGCGTGCGCTCAATCCAGATACTTGACAATGACTACATCCTAGACTTTTCTTCCTATTATATTTTGAGACAGCTAAACCCCTAAGTGGTCCAAGCTGGAACCCCGCTGCCGATCCTCCTGCCTCAGCCTCCCAGAGTACTGAAGATCATAGGTATGCACCGCCATGCCCAGGTCACCAGCGTCTTAAAATGACAGCCATCAAGTACACCAAAGAGGAATGTGCAGAGAACAATTAATTTAAAAAATAACCTTCCTTTATTAAGGGCCTAATGTATCCCATATGGTGGCCTCAGTGTCCTCTAACACCCATCCCCATGAGGAACTGTCATTTCCAGACAGATAGGAAACTTAGGGCTCAGCAAGGAAAATAGACTTTTCCATACTAGCCCAGTACATTTGGAGACTGTTTTCCATTAGAGAATCCAAAAGTTCTCTCACTTGGGAAGAGCTTGCAACGTTTCCCTATTTGCAGTTCATTGTTAGAGTAAAATGTAAGCTTTCAGGAGCCATTAATCTGCAGAGAGCCAAACCCAGAGTGGCAGGGAGGGAGCAGGAGCGAGGCCAGGCTGGCAGGCAAAGGACACCAGGCTCAAAGAGGAGCTGGAAGGAAATGGCACCGAGACAGCTGGGTGGTGATGACACTGTTCATTGTCAGTTCAGATTTACTCCTTAGAATTCAACTGCAGATAGCGTAGAACATAAGAGAAATTGAACCTGAGGCTTTTTTAGACAGCTCTTTTCAACTGAATGACACAGGGAAAACCAAAGGAAACTGCGGGGCTCTCAAATTAGATGGCAATTCTGGAGCACCTGCTGTTTTCTGTTTGTGCCACCGAGCACCCCTCAGAGTGGGGCACTGGAGTAGCCACCCATGAGTTGAAAAGCCAGCAGGTCTCAAGATTGCACAAAAAGTCAAGGAAAATAGACGATCTTTTGAATTGATGATGACTGTGGCACGTCTGGTGTTAGCCAACAAATTCAAATGATGAAGTCGTATATTTTCTAGGGAAGAACTGAAACAGTTGATAGAAACCAGGCAGAAACTGGATATGATGATGCCATTTAATCAGCATGTTTCCTGGGCCAGAATTCTCACAGGAAAATCAATGAATCCTTCTTTAGAATTCTAGGTAGGCTGGTCCCTCACTTATTGTGGAGGTTATGTTCCAGACACCCCCGCAATAAGTGGAAATCAGCAAAGTAGCTACCTTATATTTATTTTAGTATTTATATATATTTTAAGGCTTCATATATCCTTCTCATTCTTGAATAAACCTTTCCCACATTTATAAAAATATTTCTAGGATATAGTTCCGTGGCATAAGCACCTGCCTGGCAAACATAAGGTCCTGAGTTCAATTCTTCTTTTTTCTTTATTTTTGTGGAACCAGGGATTGAGCTCAGGCCCTTGAGCTTGCCAGGGAAGCGCTTATTCCACTGAGTCATCATCTCCTGCCCGGTCTTTTCTTTTTTTTTTTCTTGTTTCTTTATTTTTGTTGAGTTCAATTCTTGGTACCACAAAAAGATAAAATAACAAAACACTTCTAATGTTCTTAACCATTTTCTAAACTCATAAACCTATGTAATTTTAACACCATATGTATACTATATGGTACAGTATGTATTCATCCACTGAAGAAATACATACTGTAAAGTGTATTTTATTTCTACTTAATATTCTTTTACTATGCCAGAATTAACATTTTTAATATTTTATACTTTTTTTAAAACTTTAGGCAAAACCATAAATACTATGCACACAAATACATATATAGTACTGTACACTGACACAAAACCTCGCAATATAGTAGAAACAATTTAGATTAATGTTTCTTGAAAACCCACAAAACAGTGAGTTCATGAAAATCAAACTGCAAAACAATGAAGGACTACTGGACTGATGCATTCATTGTGGTTTTCCACTTCACAAAGGTGAAAAGCAAATGGTAAACTGTGGAGGACCACCACCTGAGCAGCTCTCCTTGAAAGAACAGTGACTGTCTTCACTTTGACTGAGCCTGGCCCTATTTACTTTTATTGTTATGAACAGAGTTGGCTAGGACTTCTGTTTATCCTTCAGTTGGCCTTAAGCAATGTGTATTAGTCTAGCTGAGGTGCTGGTGATAGTCTCTGAAGGTCCATGCGTCTTTACCTGGTACAGGATGGTAGACCTAAAGCTCCACGCCGCCAACTGGAATCAAGCCTCGAGATAGAGGTTATGACTTCCTGGGGCTTGCAAGACTACATCAAAGCTGAAACACCAGACCCCCCAAAATATTAGATGCTATCTCTATGGTATAATATTATAATGCAGATTATTTTCTCTGCATATCCTCTTTACATATGGCAGAGGTAAATGTAGGCCATCCACCCAGCTCAGCTCTCAAAGGTCACCCATTTCCCACAATTCTCAGTCAATCCTTCTCAAGCCACTCTCCCACTGAATAAAAACCTGGTGAGGCCCTGGGCCCTTCTCTTTGTTCTGGGAAGCCATCTTCGTGGCTGAACTTAGAGCCCCTCAACTCCCCAAAGATTGAAAATATAATTTAGCATCTTTATTTTTGCAGTCAGTTGCATTGAAAGAGGTAGATTGGAATTAACTTGATGGGATTCAAATAACGTAACCTTGGGATTACACACATTGACTTCTTGGACCAAGACAAGGACCTGGAAGTGACTCCTACAGTAAGTTTTTAACAGGATACAAAATTGACTGTGAAAAAAATCAGACTGAAAACATACTTGGCATCCGTCCTTCCACCAATCTCCTTTTCATACACATTAGTTTCTACACAGCACTCCATATGGAGCCATAAAGAAGCTCAGGCGATGACAAAGTCTCCCTCCATGACACATCAAACAGAGTAGCATGAAACTTTTGAAAGTCAATACAGAAGTGGCCTGAACCACGAGAACACATCTTGAATTTAATGAGATAAAATGTGGAGAATAACATTCATGATATATGGTTAAAGTATTTCTTTCTTACTTTTTTTTGTCTTTTTGAGATAGGGTCTCACTATGCAGTTCAGGCTGGCCTTAAGATCACTTTGTAGCTCAGGCTGGTCTCGAGTTCACAACAATCCTCTTGCCTCAACCTCCTGAGTGCTGGGATTATAGGCCTGTGCCACCACACCCAGCTGGTTAAAATATTTCATCCATGTGTGATGGCCTCGTCATTTGCAGGTGCTGTGTATGGAATATGTTGTCTACTTTGCAATTAAAATATGTCTTTAGTGCAACTACTCATATGTTCTGCATGTGAGACTTATATGCCATGCCTTGTATCATGGTGAGTGTGATATAAAATTAATTTAATTTATAGGCATATATTCATGATTGAGAAGGAAGCTGAAGAGGAGGAAGAAAGTAAATATGATGTAAACTGAAAAAGAGCTCTTGCCTTTCTAGTCTCCTGTTCCTTCTTTCTCTATAGAGCGAATGCTTTTTCCCACAAACTAAGGCACAAATGTCATGTTAGGTTTTATCTCCTCATGTCACCCTCAACATAGTTTTACATTAAAAGAATCTGTTTGTAATACCCCACTGGGCAAGACTGATGTCAAATAGGTTTCAGTTGTTCTTGGAATCTGAAGACTCCCAGATGCCCCTGAAGGACTTTCCCTCACCACCCATCTTCCTGTGTCTTCTCCTTCCAACGCCTCAGTGCCAGTCATGTCTGGTCCTCTCCCTCCCAGCTCACACTGTGCTCTTGTGCCCAGTTACCCAGCATCGTGGGAGTGAATGGAGCTCTCCTTCACTCGCAAGCCACACTAACCCTTCCCACAGTGCTTACTCCAGACTGTCCCACCTGAGCACCTGGCATATTTAGGAGAGGGGTGACCTTCTCTTTCTCTAATCCTCACTTCCTATCCTGTCCCAGGGAAGACCATCTCCTCTCCTGGCCCTCAGGAACCCACCCAGTTTCAGACAAGGCCATTTATATCTTCATTGGTTAAAACTTGAAAAAGTCCTTTATCCCTGAGTATAGGGAAATCCATAATAAAAAATTCAAAAGCTCATTGTTTCTCCTCTTGGGATGAAGATCAAAACACATTTTTCATTCTTCTCTGTCACAGGTAATCATTTTTATTAGTAAGTATTTTCTATAGTTACCTAGTAGGCATCTTTATATCTATTATAGGCACATACTTCAATCTGTATTTACATTTATCTCATCTATCTTTAACTCTGTCTCTACAGAGTTATGATATATATATATATATCATATATATATATATATATCATAGATGATTATGCTTGCAATTTCTATTAGTATGCTTGCAATACATAATTAATATATTCACTGTGAGACATTGGTACCTACACAGATCATAGTTTGATCCCTTTTGCATCCTCTTCCCCTCTTCCTACCTTCCTATCTGTCCCTTTCCTGGGCCTCTTTCTGTCTGCACGGAGTCTACAACCCAGTTTACTGTCATCTTCCTTTTATTTTCTTTTCCATTTGTTTATACTTGGGGTATTTCCAATGTAAGAGAAACTATGCAATATTTAATGATTGGTGTCTGATTCTTTCCCCCTTTAGGATTTTGGAGTTAAGGTGCAATCACTTTCTTGTTTTCCAGGCCATCTTTGCCAGGGATTATGCAAAAGATTTGGGTAGCACACAGTCTTTGACAGCAGAAGTCCAAGTAGCAGAGAGGATGAAGGTCAGTAAAGGAAAGGATTTCATAAACACACTCTCAGAAAGTCAAGAAAGGTACTTTCTTGTCTTTTATGCAGAAATTAAGGTGAAACAGGGAAAGAACAAGTATGAATGCAAATACAGAGGAAGAATTAAGAGGAATGTAGGGCAAAGTGAAGGAGGAGGAAGATGAATTGGAGAAAAAGAGAAATTTGTTCAGAAGACTGGAAACAGTGAGTATGAGATCACTATGTAGCTGATGGATCTAAAATTAAAGCAATAGAGAAATCTCAGCTGTACAATTTGGATTGAAAGTAAAGTATAAGTAGCCAGCATTCCCCAGAACAAGGTAAATCTATAGGATTGGCTTCCAGAATCTCTCTATCTTCTGCTGCTGATCTGGCCACTCTGGATTGCAGTCTAAATTTCTGGTCTGCTTAGTGTAACTATGATGAGATTGTGTTGGTGTCCTAAGCATTTGCTGAGGAGATTTTCCACGTGGGAGGTTCATAGCAATAGACCATACAGGCCTCAGGCAATGGAACAAAAATCAATCAAGGAGCATTCCGCCCAAGAAGTTGAGATGGATCCAGTTGTACAGCCAGACCTGACATAGAATGCCTTTTTGTCCTGTGCAGGGGCTGTCCTTTTTCTTTGTTTCTTAACTGGCCTTATAGTCAATTTATTTGCAAGCATTTATGTTTCCAAGAAATCTTGTTCCTTGGGTAATATCCATTTGCAATTTCTCTTCATTGCCATTTTGCCATAAACAGGGGAAAACTCAGGACAGCTGTCTTGGGGGAATCTATTACTACTGTGCTTTTACAAATATCTAGAAGCTCCTTGGCCTCTTTCACATGATCACATCTTTCCACCCTCACAGCCCTGCCACCCATCTGCAAGGCTTTGGAGCTGCCTTATTTTTCTTGGAGATGTTCTTTCACATGTCAACCAACCACAGGAACTGGGGCCAATGTGTTAGAGCCTAGCGGGGACCCCGGAGAGGATTCACAGCTATGTCAGAATGAGGAGATGTCCAATTTCACTCCAAATAACTAATTAGCCTCTAATAACAAGCCATCTCCAGAGAGTTCAGCAATCTCGGTGTTAGAACAAGTCATGGATTAAGCTCCTCTATGTGCATTCCATTCCCAGGAGAAAGCAATCTTTTTGCACTCGTCTTCTGAACTCAAAGAAGTCTGTAAATGTTCTCACCTTGCTGAATTCTTTGTCCTTGGGTTGTGATGTGAATTGATGATGGGTTGTGCATCAGAACCCATGCTTCATTGTGTCTCCACTCCCCAACTCTAGCATAATTAGTTCAAGTACAACTGATGTTCAAAGCAGAACTTTTACCAAATGAGTGATTTAGGAAGCTTTCCATAGCAGTATTCCATTAAATATGAAGGTAGAGAAGGTAACTTTTTGATGATTCAACCCATCATCCTTGTCCCATGACCTAAGTCTCTTGGGATCAGAAAGCTTGTAGTTTGCTTATGACTTCTTGGTATCATGGTGTAAATTCTAAAACACAGAAATGTTGCTTGAACATCTGTGATTTTCTTAATGGAGCAAACAGCCTGTAGGAGCACTACGTTTGCTCAGAGAGGCCAGCAAAATGGTTTTCCTACACATGGATAACTATGGGAAGGCCTCAGAAATCCAGGGAAGTGTAGCACGCTGACTGGTGTACAGGCCAGGTCTCAGAAAAAGATTTTTTAAAAAAGCAGGTTTCAGAGCACAGATGTGACCTTTCCAGGACCACCCAATCTCTCCCTGGCTCATCATTACCTTCCCTGGGGGTATGGTCTGGTCAACAAAGCATGCAGCAGGATTCCTGGCCAGGGACCTTTCTTGCTCACAGAAGTAGCAATCAGCAGAGTGATTCTGAGTGATTGACACAGTGTAGAGCTTCATTCATGCTAAGGATACAAGTAGGGAATTGCAGGCACAGGACAAGTAGTTGTGATAAATCTAAGCCAAATCATGTCTCTCTCCCTCAGAAAATTCATATACTAAAATGTTAGTTAAAAAATAATTAAACAAATAAAATTCTAGCCCTCAGAGCAACAAATGTGACCTTATGAGGAAATAACCATATTGTAGATGTGGTTAGCTAAGATGAAGACATGAATAAGATATACTGGGGTCAGGTAGGCCTCCTCATTATACTTACTAAAAAGAAGAATGTGTACATAGACATGCACACAAGGAGCAGACTACATACAGATGGTGAAGGCAGAGACTGAGGTTACATACAGCAGAGGTGAAGGAATGGCAGAGGTTGTCAACAAACCAGAGAAGCTAGAGAAAGACATGGGTTGAGTTTTTTCCTCATAGATCTTAGTAGAAATAACCCTGATGAATTTTGATCTCAGATTTCTACCTTTAGAACTGTGACACAGTAAATTTTCTCTTGTTTAAGCTATTTGATTATGCTATATTGTCAGAGAAGTTCTAGACTAATAGTGCAGATATTGCTTGTATCAACTGGGAAAGATCTAGAGAACTGGGGTAAAAAGGGGACACTGAGGACAGTCAGGGGGCCAAGGAAGATATGGCAGAAGTGAGGAGGGGACAGTCCCACCACACACACCCCAGATACTGGAAGTTGAGGCAGTCTGATCTCATTCTGTGTACTCAGTGTCCAAACCTTATAATAGACTGAATGCTTTGGCCAGCCCAGCCCAAGGCCTATGCAGATTGGTAATGTGGATGGAAAACTCCTTTTCAGTTCAGGCTGGACTTTAACCTACTTTGTTGCCTAGGCTGGCCACAGACTAGGTCCTGGTCTCAGGCTGGACCTTCTGAGTGCTGGAATTAAAGTCATGTGCCAACACACCCACTGAGCCCTTATGAGGGCTCTTGAGTCAGAGACCGCTTACTACAAAGCCATCTCTGACCTTGCGTGTCTTTTCCTGACACTATCTCACAAATCCAACCAACTCCAAAGATTTGCAGAAGATACCTAACATTCCTCTCATTCTTCAGTGAGAGCTGCCTTTGTGTGTTGGATCTGAGTATGCCTGCCAGTAGCTGAGACTCCCACATCACCCTCTCAGCAAACCTCACTTTAGGCCCTGTTTATACCATGAGAGTCCTGTGGCTCCTAAATGGACTTCACCTGTTGGAAGGTGAAGATCTGTGTGTACCTGCCACTCACCTATGTTGCCCAGTTTCTATTTAGCTCCTTATCTGACTCTACCTTCCCATTTCTGGGTTAGTGTATCCTTCTCCTAGACCTCCTACAACTGACTAGCCAAACCCTAGACGCTATTCTGCTAAGTTATGCCCCATGGGACAGGACATCTCCCAGAAAGGCAGCCAAGAGACAGACTGAGAAATCATTGAGCCAAAACAGCTGATGGGCAATGTTCCTACAACTCAACATGAAACAAGCATAGAAGATTATTAGCTGTCTAAAAGTACAACATTGTAATAGAAAATAATATTAGAAATTATCAGGGAAGGGGGGATACCTCATAGAATAAGCACTTGCCTGGCAAGTGCAAGGGCCTGAGTTCAATCCCTGGTTCCAGAAAGAAAGAGAGAAAAAAGAAAGAAAGAAAGAAAGAAAGAAAGAAAGAAAGAAAGAAAGAAAGAAAGAAAGAAAGAAAGAAAGAAAGAAAGAAAGAAAGAAAGAAAGAAAGAAGAAAGAAATTATCTAACATGACACTTAGTTTATACTTAGGGAAACGGGCCTCAAACTGCATCATAACCACATAGCTGGCGATTTGAACAACAGCTGACCAGGGCAGTAGATTTTGCTCTACCAGGTAGGGTTTTGCTCTGTGGGGTTGGGGAGCATAGCCAACAATAGTGGCTTTGATGCCACGGGAAAGCAAACACAGTGCTTGTCACAGTGCTCTAATCATGGAGCAGCTGAAGACAGATGCCTCCACATGCCTGGCTAACTGGGAACCCAGGAGAGCAGGAGTGACTCCAGAGAGTCTCAGTGTTAGGCTCGGAGCACAAGCAAGCCATTCTCCAAGGACTCTGCAATATCTAGCAGAGTGGCAAGTGGGATGGAAGGAAGGGTTGTGAGATGCTGTGACAGTCTCTTTTTAAGCAAATAGAGACCATAATAGGAAAATTCTGGAGGGATCCCGAGAGTGTAGCGGAAGTTCTCACTCACGTGCCAGGCCTGGCCCTGGACTGGTTCTGGAGGGGTTTGAAGGGGTTTGGAGAGCATGGTTAAAGGTCTCACTCAAAAAAGAGACAAGAAGAAGAAAGAAAAAGAAGAGAAAAGAAAAATTCACATATGGATTATTCTCGGATTTTGATGTAGATGATACAAATATCCACCCATTGCAACAGCCCCTCATCTGGGGCCTTTGGAAGAAGGACTAAAAATTCAATTTTTAAACAGCATCTTCCTCATTTCACAATTCTAATGCATCCGGAAACTGGAGGCACCTTACCACTAAGACCCATACTGGATCCCGCGTTGCTGTGCTTGGGTCTGCATGGGAGGATGAAGTAGTCTTAAAAATAAGACCTTAGATCTATATAATTTAACTGCAAAACATCATTATTTATAGAAAGATTATGAAGTACTTTTGGAAAAATATTAGCATAGATAATCACTTTTGGATCCAAGAATTTGAAGAAAGTTTTCAGATCGCCAGCAACAAGTACAAGGAGAGAGTATCAAAGAAACTCATTTCCTGGCCTTGGCAGGTGCCGGAGTGACCACAGCTCAGGAATTTGATGGGCTTGCTGGGTCATGGATGGACAACACCCACACATCAGCACCTGAGCTTTACCAGCACAGCTTCCAAGCACAATTAAAGGGTAGAGCTGCAAGGCAGCGTAATACCAAAAACAGAGATGTGCAGCCTGGGTCAAAAGCAAATCCACAAGCTTAAGATCACTCACACACACACACACACACACACACACTCCACAGTGATATTTTTTAAGGCATTAAAATATAGGAATCAGATAGCTAATATCTATGCAAAGAGCTGGAACTTAGTCATTTTTTCACAAAAGTTTGTTCATTTTTTTTTTCTGTTTTTTTTGTTTTGTTTTGTTTGGTTTCTATTTTAGGGAAGGGTGTACAGGGTGTTCAAGGTCTCACTACTAGACTGGACTGTAGTAATCTGCCTGTTTACAGCCTCCCAAGAGCGGGGATTATACGTGCATACATACTACCACACCCAGTCTCAATTGCCATCTCAGCATGCCCTGGGGTTGGAGCCGGCATGGCAGGCCCAGGGATTGAACCCCTGGCCCTTACTCCTGCTTGCAAGTGCTTTAATCTGCTGAGCTGTCTGGCTGGCCTATTTGTCATAAATGGTAAATTTTGTTTCCTTTTGCCTTTTTGGATACAGTTGAAGTAATAATAATAGGAAATCAACCAAGTCTGCATTGATTTATCAGAGCCAGTGAGATAGTCATCCATGTTTCCCTCTTGATACTTCTCTGCCTTTTTGGTAGAAATGCATATTTTTTAAACAGAGTCTGAAATCTTGTGAAAATGTTATAAATCTTTCCTGTGACTCACCCTAAAGTCATCCAACAGGAGGCCCCCAGCCTGTTCCAGTAAATGTTATTCCAGTTCATAGCTGCGCTTGCTGGCTACGGAGTACTCCTGGGACCTGGCAGGCCTTTGGGGAATGGCTCTTGCCTGCTGAAAAGAATCATGTTTAAATTCAAGAACAAATATCATCTTTTAGTTTCAGTTGCTAGTTTTTATTCACCAACAGTGTCTGCTGAAGATACTTTGACCTAAACACTAAGAGGTACATTAGAATCTGTTTCTGTGTCTTTGTAATGGACATTTTCATCTACTCACTTACGAGAAGACAGCAAATGCTCAACTTGAGTTCAGCACTGCAGCAGCACTGCTCTGAAATAAGCGTTCTGTTAGAATTCCAAGACCTGTGTGCTGCCGACGGCCTCAGCCTCATGTGAGATCATGAAGTGTCAAATTGTTCAGGTTCCAAAGATTTTCCATTTTAATAGGTTATTAGGGGCTAAGGAAATGGCTCAGCTGTCTAAGCACCTGCCTGGCAAGTACAAGGACCTGGGTGGGATCCCCAGTATCACATGTTATGCTTACCCTGGAATCCCCGGAACCCCAGTGTACCATGCTGGCCACCAAAACCTGGTGTGCTGGCACAGTCCTCTAATCCTAGTGCTGGGAGGCTGAGAAAAGAGGATCATTATGAGTCCAAGCTTCATATCAAGACCCTGTAATAAATAAATAAATAAATAAATAAACAAATAAATAATTTTTTTTAATTTCAAAAAAATCCCCAGGAAGCCGGGCATGGTGGCTTGTAATCCCAGCACTAGGGAGGCTGAGGCAGGAGGATTGTTGTGAGTTCAAGACCAGCCTGAGCTACAAAGTGAGTTTAAGGCCAGCCTGAACTGCACAGTGAGACCCTGTCTCAAAAAGACAAAAAAAAAAAAAAAAAAAAAAAAAAATCCCCAGGGTATTAGACACATAACATCACCATGTCACACAGATTTTGATAGGGACATAAAAATGACCACTTGTAAAAATAAGCTTTGGTTCACACACCCAGAGAGTTTTAGATATTGTAGAATTCTGGGCAGGAATTGATGGAAGGAAGTTTAGCACATACGACCAGTAAGTATTTCTGCCCATACTCTTTTTACACTCACAGTAGGTAGATTTTAATTGAAATACAAAATAGCATTTCTTGCTTCTTTAAGTGTAGTCAGATCGGAATTTTCTTCTTTTATATGGATTGCAAGACCCTCTTTAGATAGTTACAGTGGCAGAGCCTATTTCTAAGAAATAAGGTTAACACTAAGTACACTTGAATGAAACTGATGGCAATTTTCCTGATGTGACAAAAATATCTTCCTCATCTTTACAGAGCAATGTGCAAGGCTGGATTAACACAAGTAAGATTTGCACTGCGCTTGAGGTGGGCCTTCTGGACCAAGCTGCTGTATATCAGCAAAGTATTTCAGGACTGCTTGGGAGCAGACACAGACAGAATTAGATTTGTGAATTTTACTAGAGGAGAAAGCACGAGCCAGCAAGATCTTTAAGACAATGGTGTACATCTGACACCAGAGGAAGGAGTGAAGGGAGGAAGAAGCGTTTGCTGGAATGGCAGACAGCAACTCAACTTCAGGAAAGGCTTAACCAAGCCAATTACAACTTCTCACACCTGTAAAATTCTATGTCTCAAGGGAATTGACCTGAAATCTCTCTCCCCCACTCCCCTCCAGTGTACTCTACTCAGTCACTGCCAAAAATGGCTCTTGTGGAATGTGTTTTCAGCCCAAGATCTGGAGATGCAGAGGGATAGCACTGAGGCTTCAGCCAATTGTGTGCCCTGTATGGACAGGGAGGGGGTGCAGAAGTGACACATTTTAGCAGCCACACTTCCTTGTCAGTGTAAACATTATCACAGCCGCAGTTTGTAGGATGTACTTGCTCATTCATTTAACCAACAAATCTTTATTGAGCTCTTACCATGTGCCAAGGATGGTTTCATTGTCACAGATACTATAGAAAACAACAGAGAGTTTTTCCCTTCATAGCATGTACTATGCAAACCAAGCCTGGTGGCTCATGCCTGTAATCCTAGCATTCAACAACTGGGAGGTAAGGCAGGAGGATCCCTGTGAGTTTGATGCCAGCTTGGGCTGCATACTGATTTGTAATTTTTTTTTTTTTCAGAACTGGTGATTGAACTCAAGGCTTTGCATTTGCCAGGGAAGCACTTACTCCACTGAGCCATCTCCCTGGCCCCTTTCCTCTTTTTTTTTAAATGTAGAACCGAGGATTGAACTCAGCCCTTTGTGCTTGCTAGGCAAGTGCTTATTCTATTGAGCTATCTCCCTGGCTCTACATAGTGATTTTAAGGCCAGCCTGAACTACAGAGTAAGACCTTGTCTCAAGAAAATAAGACAAACATATATACTGTAGTACACTAATTGTCTTGGACATAGTACCCAAGAATTCAGGATCTACTCAGCTGAAAACATTTCTTTAATGATTAGGATAATTGCAGTTTTATGTATTAAAACTGCAGTGTTTATTTCAGAGTTAAGATCGCTCTATTGTTGAAATCTGGATAGACACATGTAGGCACAATGGTATAAAAAAATCCTGCTTCACCAGGCCTGGTGGCTCACACGTCTCTAATCCCAGAGCTGGCAAGGCTGAAAACAGGAGGATCACTATAAGTCCAAACTGTGTAGTGAGACTCTGTACCACATACATAAAATTAAAAAAAAAAAAAATCTTGCCTATACTCTAATCCAAATTTTTAATTTTAATATATTATCGAAGAGCTGTACAAGCCAGTGTTACTTGTTTCTCCAACTATTACAGCAGATTTGTGCACAAGCTGAAGACACCTGAGCACGGGACTTGAGCGATCTTAACAAAGGTTCTCTTCCATACCAGTTGCCCCGGCTCCTCCTTGCAGTCACAGCATGTGGTAACTACTTGGAGTCTCCGCTATACCATAGAGTCTCCATCTCTCTCAGGTTCCTAAGTTGAAACCACAATATGCTGTTCCCTTTCCTGGGGAGAGAGTGTCACAAAGGGTAACTTATCTCTGACCTGATCCTATTTTACTTCCAAATAAACAAGATCAGTCCACAGGAATGACCTGTTGTGCATTTTTTAAATCTAGATAAGGACAGTGATTTTAAGCTCTGTGATTAGTGACCATGTATGACAGCTCTGTTCACTCAGTGCACACATTTGTAATGCCCTGTGCTGGGCAGTGCACTGGAGTCCAGAAGTAGGGTAGGGATTCTGTACTTCACCAAGTTACAGTACAGAATCTCAGTTCCAAAGATGTGCTAATATAGTAACTGTAGTCTCTCAATAGGCATATACTTCATGTTTGGTATCAATTACTTATCTTTACAACCATGTGAAGGAAGTACAAAATATTGACCCCATTTTACAGGTAAGTAAACTGCAAATCAGAAATTTGAGTCATGTCACTAGTAAGGAAAACAGACTTCAATGCAAGTCATCTGTGTTTAAGTAGAAAGCCCAAGGGCTGGCAAGATAGCTCAGTGGACTAAGCATCTGCTTAGGCAAGCACAGGGACTGGGGTCTGATCCCAGGTACCATGTGCTGCACCAGCCCCATTCCCAGGCTTGTTGAGCTAGCAATGGAGTCCGGATGTGGTGGTACATGCCTCTAACCCCAGCTTCTGGGGAGGCTGAAAACAGGAGGACCACTACAAGTCTGAATTGCACAGTGAGACCCCATGCCAAAAAAAAAAGAAGTAGTAAGCCCATCCACTTCCATTATGGTATTATTTTTAAAAGAAACCTGATATCTAGCCCCAGTGTGCATAGCTGCAACACACACACACATGCACAAAAGAACTACTACACTTCTTTGTGCATCATCTATCTTAATATAAAATGGGAATGATAATTGCTAAAATGCTATGAAAACATTTGTACATATTAAATATCATTATTTAATATTGTGTTGTAATTTTGCATTTCTAAAAATTCATAGTTAGGATGAGTTATTATTCCGTCGCTAAACTCGGAGGTGTGGGGACAAGACTCACACGGCCTCTTTCCACTGTGCGTGATATTTTCAGGAAAAAGTGTAGTTGTCTTTGGCTTCTCAGGAGGCAGACTTCAGCTTTCTGGAAAACAGTGCCAGTGCAGCTGGATCAGTTGAAAACCAATTAGACTAAACTGGTGATAAAATAAAAGCTCTGCCCATTTCAATA
The DNA here is from genome assembly GCA_004027165.1 of Ctenomys sociabilis. Lineage (NCBI taxonomy): Eukaryota > Metazoa > Chordata > Mammalia > Rodentia > Ctenomyidae > Ctenomys > Ctenomys sociabilis. The sequence goes on from PVKA01014532.1 coordinate 15,256, forward strand.
TAATACAGTAAAAGCAAAATATTTAAGTATACATAAAACAATTAACACGGTGTCTGGCCCTGGATTTGTTGAATAAGGTGGAAGTTTCTGTGTTCCCACTTTGCTTAGCACAGCTCCCGTTATGCTGGAATAATAGCAGTTTTCAGCTTTGTTTAATGAGTATTATTAATTAGCTGGCACAGAGGAAACATATAAACCAGAACCAAATAAATTTTGCTTTAAAGGGTACAGAGCTATCTATTCAGAAGCCAAATGAAATAATCTAGAAATATCTACTTCTAGACACATCCTCTGTCCACAGGCCATGCCAAGTCTAGTGAAGGCTGGCGAGATTAAGAGCCAGTTTCCAGGATGTTAGAATCATGAAATCTTTATTTTGTTTTTGTTTTTGTTTTTGTTTTTTTCCTGGGGGAGGAAGGTGTTGTTGTTGTTGTTATTTTCCATTAGTTTTGTTTTGATTTAGGTTTGGTTTTGGTTTTGGTTTTGAGAGAGGGTCTCATTATGTAGTGCAGGCTGACTTGCTTATGTCGTCCTGCTTGGCCTTGAAATCACCTCTATCTTCAACCTCTTGAGTGTTGGAATTGTGGGTGTGTGACACCATGCCCAGCTTGTGTGTCTGTGTGGGTTTTTTTGTTGTTGTTGTTGTTTGTTTGTTTCATTTTGCTTTTTTTTAATTTTTAAAATTTATTTATTTATGTATTTATTTGGTATAGGGTCTTGCTATACAGCTCAGACTCATAATGACCCTCCTGTCTCAGCCTCCTCAGCACTGGGATTACAGGCATGTGGCCCCACACCTGGTTTTGGGGTCGGCACAGTGTACCCAGGGCTCCTGACCAGCATACTATGCTGTAGCAGGATCGACCATGAGTCCTTGTGCTCCCCAGGCAAGTGCTTAGACTGCTAAGCTATCTCCCCAGCCATGTTTTGCCTTTTTCAGACAAGGTATCACTAGATAGCTCAGGCTGGCCTTGAGTTCACTTTGTAGCTCATGCTGGTCTTGAACAATCCTCTTGTCTCAGCCTCCTGAGTGCTGGGATCACAGGCTCCATCTTGCTTTTCCAGTTTGTGTTTCTGTTTTGATGTTTTGGGAGGTTATTCAGGTTGGTCTCGAACTCCTAAACTCAGGTTGTCCTCCTGTCTTGTTCACCCAAGCAACTGAGATCACAGAGGCATTCCACTACATCCAGCCAGAATCATAAATTCTTGAAGCTGTGTCTGTGTTTAGCTCCATAGTAGCCATTGCTCCCAGGTAATTCAGTGGCCTGTCATTTATGCTGGAATAATCAGCATCAGGCATCTGAGCACCCACGCATCATTTCACGAGCTCCCAGTCTGTCTCACAGATACAGGAGTCGTATACACTCAGAATACTTAGATTCAGAAACATGACACTGATTTTCAAATGTGCTACTGTTTGAGGACCAGAGACTATGTTTTACTGAGCTAACACACCTAGTTATTAATTGAGGGCCCTAGCAGCCTAAAGAGTTAACATTATGGTTCTCAAACTAAAGGCTAAAATCAAAAGCAAGTGTATGCTGGGAACTCGCCTGCAGGACAAATTTGCATGCCTCGCTCCAAATACAGAGAGCCTATAACTCTGTGACTGGCCCAGGAATCTGTGTCTTGGGCTCTGCGGGCAATTCGGATACAAACCATCACTTTCAAACAGCCACAGTAATTTCTGATTTATTCTCAGGAAATAAAACTTTTGCAGCTTACTTCAGGTGCCATGAAGTAAAAAGTTCAGCTACTCACAAAGTTGGATTGGACAGCAGATTGACCTGCTTGATGGAATCTGCAAGGAGTTTCAAAATATGGAAAATTGAGCCCTGAAATGTTATGATGTTGGTATTGGCAACCAACACTGCTGAATTGCAGAGAAATACAGGATCCTCCTGCTGTTTCCTTTTTGCTGAATTCCTTTCTGGCCTCTTGGAAAGGTTCCCTTGAGGCAGTTCTGAAAATATAAACCTCCTCATGTAAATGAGTTGTTTACCCTCCTGATCATTTGTTAGAAAGCATTGAATTGTGCTGAATCAGGCAAAATTGCTTTTGACAATCACGCGCACAGAACAGTAAGTGATACCGAAAACATTCGGTCTGAGTCTCAAAACTTGGAACACGCTTGACTCCTAATGCTGGGTCATGCCATCTGGCACATCTTTTCATGTGATTTTTAAAACCCAACCAAAGAAAATAATGAAAATGGAGCATTAAAAGTTGAGCACAAATGAGTTGTTACACTGGTAAAGAGAGACAAGGCACATAAGAAAATTCAAGAGCAGAGTTTGGCATCTAGGTTTCTAGTCTATCCTATATGAACGTCTATAAATTGGAAGCATGTTTCTGGACACTGGTTTATTATTATATTACATGAATTTACTAGGGAAATAGTTTCCATCTTTGGAATGTATACATGAAGATATCCTAGGTAGCATAAACAAACAGCAGTTTCATATATGTGCCTGGTATCAAATATCAAAAGGGACAATATTCAAATTCCGTGTATTTTTATTTGGGGTTGAACTACAGGTACCAATACACAGCATGGGCCAAGATGGTTGTAGAAAATCTTTGTCCAATTGATAATGTTCAAGTGCTTCTGGAGAAATACTGGATACAGCTGCTTTTTTTTATGTTTAATACAGCATTAAACATTGTATTTCTCTTGTCTTTACACACTATGAACAACTTTTCATGGAAGTTTGTGCACATTTACTTCATGCCTATAGACAAAGGAAAACAACTTTTCTATAAATGATGACTTTTTGTGTTGTTTCCATTTATTTTCTATCGTAAATGATCCCTCAGTGCCATTCTTGTGTATTAACCATCATGCAGCTTTGGATTTGGGCAGGGCATTTTCATAGAGAGAGACTCTAAAAAAAACGGAGGCTTTTCACACCACTGCCAAGTACTCTGTGAATAGCAGCAGAGAAGGAAGGCAGCCACATTCCCTCCCAATCACAGAATCTGAGCTGTATCACTGGTAAAATATTTCTGTTGTTTGGAAAAGGAATACCTAGTGCCCAGATGCATTTCTGTGTCAATGAATGTAATGAATTCTGTGGTTTGTCTTTTCGTTTCCATGATGACAAAAGTGCACATCAAATACAGTTTTTCAATTTTAAAGAAGTTTTATTTTCTTTCTGTTCTTTTGTTGTTAATGTTTTTGGTACTATAACCATGAAATTATTGCTTAATCCAAAGTTTAAAAAGGACGGGGGGATGGCTCAGGGGAATAAGTGCTTCCTGGCAAGTGCAAGGGTGGATCTGAGTTCAATCTCTGGTTCCACAAAAGAAAAAAAGAAAAAAGAAAATCACATTTTCTCACATAGTTTTAGCCATTACAAATGGGCCTTTGGTCCCCTCCATAATTTTGTAGATGATGTGAGGCAAAAGCTTGATTTCATTCTTTTGCAAACAGCTCTCTAACTGTTCTAACACTCTGTGGGTTTTTTTAATTTAATTTAATTTTTATTTATTTATTTAGGTATTTAGTACAGGATCTACAGGGTCTCACTACACAGATCAGACTGATAGTGATCCTCCTCTTTTCAGCCTCCCAAGGGCTGGGATTACAGGCGCGCACCACCGATCCCAGCCTCCATGGCCTTCTCAGTGCATCCTGGGGAGAGGGGCCAGCTTGGCATGCTGGAGATTGAACCCTGGTTCCTGTGTCTGCCTAAGCATGTGCTTTAATCCACTGAGCTATCTGGCCAGCCCTTTAACACAGATAAGAGTACCTCCTTCACCAAATTGTCTAGTGTCCTTGACAAAAATTGCTTGTAAATGTGAAGATTTATTTCCTAAATCTCGATTCTATTCCATCTGATCTATGCATCTGAATATTAAGCCAGTACCACAGTCTTGATTGCTGTGATAGCAGTGAGTTTTGAGTTGGAAAATATGAGTTCTCCAACTTTATTCTTTTATAAATGATTTTAGCTATCTGGCACTTGTGCATTTCAGTAAGAACTTTATGGTCACTTTGGTCATTTTTACAAAATCCACCTGCAATTTTTATAGGGATTACATTGAGTCTATTGATCAATTTTGGAAGTTCTATAATCATAATATCAATAAATTTTCTGATCCATAAACATGGGGTGTTCTCCATTCACTTAAGTCTTTGATTTCTTTCAACCAGAGCTCACTATTTAGAATCTAAGCTTTGGCCCTCTTTTGTAAATTTATATTTAAATATTTTATAATTGATTATTTTATGCTAATGTGAAGAAAATTTGGTTCTCAAAGCCACTTGTTCATTGAGAGTAGAAGAACAATTGATTTTTTTGTTTTGTATAATGTGCATTGGAAATGCAGTCCAACCTTGTGAAACTCAATTATTTGTAGTAATAGATTTTAATAGATTTTCTTAAGATCTTCTGAATACAGGAAGAAGATGTAATCTCCAAATACAGGCTGTTTTCCTCCTTCCTTTCAATCTGGATGACTATTACTTCTATTTTCTTGCCTAATTATCTGAACCAGATCTTCACCTCAATGTTTAATAAATGCTAAGAGTAAAGATCTTGCTCCTAATTTTAGGAGGAAAATACTGAGCCTTTCATTATCACACCTGCTACTAGCTATGGGCTTTTCACAGGTACACTTTATCAGGCAGATAAAAATTCCTTTCTGTTCTTAGTTTGCTGAACATTTTCATGGTGAAGGGGTTTGAATTTTACCAGATTCTTCCATGTCTACGTAAATACACAGGTATAGACATTTATGCCAGTGGTCCTTGGCTTGAAATTTATAACAGTGGTTTGACTTTATAATAGTACAGCTGGGCATATATTAGACACTTATAATCCCATCACTCAGAATGCTGAGGCAGAGGGACTTCCCTAAGTTTGAGGCCAGCCTGGGCTACATAGTATGTTAAAGGCCAGCCTGAATTACAGAGCAAGAGCCTGACTCACAAAACAAACAAACAAATGACTTTATAAAAGTATAAAAGCAATTCAACTCATTTGAATCCATCCTTTGAATTTTTATCTTTTCCTGGGCTGGCAAAAATGAGCAATATAGTGTCTTTTTCAGTGGTGTAGAGAAGCAGTGAGCCCTGGTTCCCATCACCCATTTCTACTACATGATCATAAGAGAGAATAACTGATGCTTGCCAGTATATTGCTGAATTAAGAGGCTTGGCAGGTTAGGGGTATTAGATATCTTTGACTTGTGCCATTTTCACCTTGCAATGGATTTATCAAGATATACCATCACTGTAAATTGAGAAGAATCTGTATACAAGTTAGTTTTCTGATAAACTAACTTGCATTCCTGGGATAAACCCCATTTGCACATGATAATTTAGTTATTTATTCATTTATCTTTTTGAGACAGGGTCTCACTCTGCAGTTCGGGCTAGCTCCACTTTGGAGCCCAGGCTGAACTTGAACTCGCCATGACCCTCCTGCCTCAGTCTCCAGAGTGCTGAGATTACAGGCATGCACCACCACGCCCAGCCTATTTTTTAATATACAGAGTAACAGGCAGTAGCCTCCATCAGCCCTGCCTAGATTAAGGTTTTAAATTCTTTTTTTCAACACACTTTAGAAGATTGTTGGGAGTCTTACAGACCCATTTCATCATGCCTAAAGGAAATGAAAGAGCAAAACAATGAACTGTGGTTACAGTGTGATCAGGGCTTCAGCTTTTTCTGATTCTTTGAAGCAGTTGATGGAGCTTCAGGCACATTCAACACCCCCAGCTAAGGGCCCAAGCTGCCAATCCCAAGGCAACTGCTTGCACGTCCGTGGCTGTAGAAGGAACTGCTCACCGCTATGGCTCTCCTGCCACTGACTTGGCCATACTCCCTTTGGGCTGGGTGCATGTTCAGAATCGATGTTAATTCAAGAGCATGCATAGGATTTCCAGTACCAAGATAGAAAATGGAGAGAAACCCCAACCAATGAGCTGCCCACCGGAAAGCCAGGTGACCCACCCCTGAGTTTACCAGAAGTGAAACCCGGGCACTGACATAGAGCGCCGTAGAAGGAATGTGGAACATTATCGAGTTCTCTTTCCATTTCTCACTTTGAAATGTCCTTTTCTATTAATCTTATTCCTCTCAACCCGTCCTTCCTCTGAGAAGAGATGGAAAGAGTGCTAGGTGTAACCTTAACAGTATGAAATTGCGAGTGGAGAGGGCGGCCCCTGGCCGGGTGCTCTGGCAGCTTCGGGGCAGAGGGAGGGCAGGCTGCTACCCACACATCACTGAACCACCCTGGGGCATAGCCAGTGCCTGCCTCCATGGCAATGATGTCACCTGCAGGAGAGCTGGCTGGGCCTTCGCAAAAAGCACATCACTCTACCCACACTCAGAGGTCAGGAAAGCATGGCTTGGGCTGTTTTTTCCGCCAGGACAAGCATCCATCCTATGGGTGAACATCTCAGCTCTCCATCCAGGCCCTCAGGGAGCAGTCCTGCTTCCAAATAAATACGTCAAAATTGCTTCAAAAGCCAAGGGCGCTAAGTGCCCTCATCACTTTCCAAATAAATCTCGGTTGAGGGAGGCTAGCTGGTGGCTCAGAAAGCAGCCTTCCTGAGCCCGAGAGATGGCTGTCTGGCCCAGGATTTAAAAAAAGAATGGGGGGCACGATTGCTGAGTTGCCTGTGCTGAGGATCGATCAGACACCCCTCCCTTCCCAGGGCTCACCCAGAAGTGCTCTCTTGCCCTGCTTGGCACGCTAGCCTGGGTTTGTCATTTTCTACCTTTAAATCCCCTTTAAGACAGACCTCATGGTCTTGGCAGTCCAATTTCAGCGGCATAAAATGATATTCTGAGGCCATCTTAATATAAATATGTGACACAGAGGCTCCTTCTAGAGCCTGTCCAGGTTTTCATTGCTGTATTAATTTAAAAATATTATATTATAATATCAATTTTAAAAATATTACATTCAAATATTATTCTGGTTACTGATTTTATGCTATCTCCATAGATTTTACTGCCAAGCCAAGTGGTCCCTGAACTTGCCCTCGTCCTGACCCTGATAGCATGGTTATTTTCAGGGATGAACATACCACGGTCAGCCCTCAGAGGCAGTCAAGAGTCAGAGCCTTTTGATAATATGGTATTAATACATGCATGAAGATACGGGTTTCTGATTTTAAAAAAAACTCCCTGATTTCATTATTAGTCATTCTGGACTCAGAAAAGCAACAGCCCACCTACATATATCTTCCTGTGGATTTGTTTCCATAGAACCCTCCTAAAATGTTCTAGGAAATGTTTGAGCTTAGCCTAAAAGACTCATAAAACACTTTCTGTCCAACACTTCTTTGTGCTTGTGTTGAATTTTGTGACATATTCCCATCATAAGGGCAAGCCCGGAAAGTGCAGTGAAAGAAACGCCGCAGAGGGGATCATATTATTTATTCCAAGATAATGGTCTCCTGCTGCTGTGGGGAGCCCTACCAAGCGCCGTGGAAATGTTACGGAGGTAAATGATGACGCTAAGCTGACAAGTTTATTTTCAAAGCAGAAGATGTGGATCTCATAATAACTTTCCGCTGCTGTGACCGTTCCTATTATTCCACATGACTGATGTATGTTTAATGATTGTTATCTGAGGTGTCCGGGAACTATGCAGTTGCAGTTGCTTGGAGAAGCACAGGCTTCTCTCCTCACAAGTGAAAGCTGTTTCGTCGACAAAGCAGAGGTCCTGCCGCAAAGCTCTTATCCTTTGAATCAAAGCTGAGCAGCTCCTTCAGCTTGAATGATGTAGTTCCCCTATCAGGTTTGACACAACGGTCTCGGGACTCCCAATAATATCTACGTTTGCGTGAGACATTTATGGGTGTGGTTTTATTCGCTTGTTCTAACACCATTTCACGGTAGGTTGGACAGTTGTTAGTTGTCTTCCAGCTCCTCCTGGGAGGAAAACTAGGCAAAGGGAAGATGAGTAAGACTGAGGCTATGCTTCTGGTCAGCTCAGACTCAGACTAAAGCTGTGCCTCGTCTTTGAGCTGTGTGCTTCTCTTAGCAGGTGGAGGCTTCAGAGAACTTCATGCTGTGGCACTATAGCTTTGTTTTTTTCTTTAATAGGGCCTATGTGGAGAGCTCAGGGTATCCAAGAACTCATGACCCTCCTACCTTAGCCTTCCAAAAGCTGCAATTACACACCCAGCTCTCTGGAGTATCTTTATTTGATCTGTTAATTATACCCAAGTTTAATTTCTGCTACATCTGAGAGCTCACCTCTGTGTTTCTACTTTTTATGTAATTTTCCACCCAGTTTTCAGTGGAGAAAAGTTCAAAGAAAGGGCCAGATCTAGGCAGCAGAAACAAGAAAAACTCTTTAAAGTGTTGATCTTTGAATTTGTTTGACCAGGAACTGCATGCAATGGCCAACCTACAGACTCAGATTTGTCCCCAGCAAATTTTGTCCCAGTTGTAGCTCCTGAGCCTCTTTTATGTACTCTGACCTCTTCCTCTGGGACACAAATGATTTGTATAGAGAGACAACTTCTGTATATGACACATCTTTTTGCTCTGGAAATCACTTCTATCTTTTTTGCTCCTTTTTATGGACTATGTTTCCCACTGTGTTCCATAACTCAATCCATTTATTTCCTATAGTTTCAATCATGCTCGTTCTTATAGTACACCATAATCTTACAATCTCAGTTTGATTTTCATTCTTCCTCTACAATACTTTATATATTTCAATGCACATGAGCCAAACAGAAAAAATATCTGTGTCCATTGTCTTATTATCTCATAATTGATCTCTTAGTTTCTAAAGTCTGTATGTTTCAGATTTTCATTAAGAATCAGAGCAACTATCATAAAATTCTAATTTTTATAAATGCTATAGGTCTTATAGCACCTTTATTGCAATTCTCTTCTTCCTCATTATGAAAGCTTTTTTAATGGACCGCATGATGTTTTGTACTTTTCTGTCATTAATGTAAAAAAAAAAAAAATTTATTTTAAAAGACATCCACATCCAGGAATTACTGAAGTAGAGCAGCTAGGTGTTCCCAGTTCTTATGTAACTCTTTTATTTCCAAACTGGGTGGTTGAACCCAGATCCTTCATACTGTTACCCCAACCCATTTTTGAGAGAGAGAGAGAGAGAGAGAGAGAGAGAGAGAGAGAGAGAGAAACAGAAATGGAGACAGAGCCAGAGGCAGAGACAGAGACAGAGACAGAGGCAGAGACAGTGAGGTGTCCCTAAGCCACCAAATGCCCCTCCAGTCTTATGACCTCATGATGCTGTGGCCTCATAGAGTCCTGGGGTTACACATATGTGCCATTCTGCCCTCCTATTTGTTAACTCTTAAATCCAGTCTCAGAAGTCTAATCGAGAGGGAGGTATATGGAGGTCACTGAGTATTCAGAGGTCAGGGAATGGGAGAGGAAGCTCTGTACAAACTGCACCTGCCTAGTCTCCCCTGTGATATCAGTGTTTGTTTGGAGGCCCAACTGCCTGGCATCTCTTCCTATGTGGCCAGTCCTCTGTTCCTCTGTCCCCAGGGGCTATGGTCATTTCTCAGGGCTCTCTGCTCTGTGTCCATGTTAACCCCTCCCAAGGATGTCAAAATGCTCTCTGCTCCATGAGCCTCAACGGAATTCTAGGAGTATCTCCTAGTTGACGCACTTGGATGTAACTGTTTGGAGCAGCAGCGTGATGGAAACGTTAAGAAAAAGTCTTATTTCAAATGATTTTGTTAAAGTGTGAAATCCTTGTCCTTTTTTGCCAACTAAAGTCTGCCTAGATCCCAGTACTGACTACTGACTACAGTAGATTTTTATATTTGCATAGGGTGTATGGGTGTGCGTGTGTGTGTGTGTGTGTCTGTGTTGTATTGTTTCTATTGTTAGTTTCTGTACTACTAATTTTTTTCTCCAAATATAAAATCATTTAATTTGTCTTCACAAACCAAATTTTTAAATGATTAATTTCATCTTGGTGGTGCTGAGCTGAATTAATTCCATCTAGTCCAGATTTATCTCTAGCTATGGATGCTGAAATTAGGTATACTGTCTTAAAATTGTGATAAGTTTTAGACATAGAAAAAAGATTTTTCTCTTCCATCTTACAGTGTAGAAACCAAGTTCCCACAACTACACACAGAGCCAACAGCATCCGGTTGGACCAGCGATGACCCCAGCGTAGCTTGGCAGTTTCCCCTCTCATTCCACATGTGCACACCTTCTTCCTGCTCTGCACATCGCCTGCTCCTTCCCAGCTCCGTGCCCTGTGTGCACTGCTGCCCCTGCTGGCAGCAGCCTGCTCTGCCCATTGGCCCTGCACTGCTCGGTGCCCAAGCCTTCCTGTCTGTAAGGCCTCCAGGAAAACTCCTAGGAAGTGTGGCTCGAAGCTCCTCCTGTCCTGTCATGGCATTCTACACAGCTCTTTATGAAAGCTGCAGTCACACTGCGATAGCCATCTGTTTAGGTACTTGTCCTCTGGCAAAAGTATGACCTTGGAGCCAGGAATATAGCTCAGTGGTACAAGCACCTGCCTGGCAAGCACAAGGTCCCAAGTTCAATCTGCAGTACTGAAAAAGAAAGGCTATGACCTTAGAAAGGAATCACTGGGTTGGAAGAAATAGACCCTGTTCTTCTCTAGTAAGTTAAATTAAGGGAACAAGAGGGAAATAATTTAGTGATAGAGGAGAGGACCAACCTGGAACCCAACAACAAAAATGGCAATTGAGCCTCATGAGAGCTCAACCTAGGGACAGCAAAGCCACCAAGAGCCAGAGCAAGCTGGGTGTGGTGGTACACACCTTCCATCCCAGCACTCGGGAGGCTGAGGCAGGAGGATTGCCATGATTTCAAGGCCAACCTGTGCTACATAGTGAGTTCAAGCCAAGCTGCACTAGGCCCCATGACAAATAAGCAAATTATTTGTTTAAATTTTGTTTAAAAGAGCCAAGGCAAGGGCCGGCCAGATAGCTCAGCAGATTAAATCTCCTGCTTAGCCAGATGGAGGGAGCTGGGGTTCAATCCCCTGCCGGCTGTGCTGGCCTTGCCCTGAGTGCTCACTGAGATAGCCATTGAGACTGGGCATGGTGGTGCACACCCAGCACTGTAATCCCAGCACTTGGGAGGCTGAAAACAGGAGGATCCCTATGAGTCCAATCTGTGTAGTGAGACCCTGTAGACCCCGTACCAAATACATAAAAAATAAAATAAAGGAGCCAAATGGCACTTATATTCTGTCTCTTGCTCTCTCTGTACCCTAAATGCTCAATTACCTTTACTCTCTCTGTGCATCTGCTTTTTCTTTTTTTCCATTTTTACTTTCTTTCAGCAAATGTATTTCCTTTATTCCACTGCTATCACCATAGCTGCCTCTTACCCCCAAAGATAGGTGCATTTATAAGTCAGGGGCCCTTAGTGACCTGATTCAATTTCTTGGGGCCTAGGAGTATAGACTAAGTGGTTGGGTCCCTGAGTTCATTTTTAGGACTTGCTGGTCTAATCCCTGGCACACGTTGTTCATGTAATAAATGTTAGCTCTTGGCTCAAAGTGTTTACATAGGTGATTCTAGGCCACAAATAGTTCTGGCTGATGGAACATTTCCATATGGCACTGAGCAACATGGACCACATATTCTGAACAAAATGATAGATAGGCTGTTTTTAAAGAGACATTAATAAAGACTGTAAACTTATTTATTTTCAGTTACAAAGACAGTATAAATGTGCTTGTATTGAAATGTTAAAATTGTAAGAGACAGCCCAAAGGCCACCCGGAAGGTGCCCAACGTGATCGTCAATCTACACTTTAGGAACTATTACTTTATGTCTGTATATGCGTCCCAATAAGAAGCTTGTGGTTTTTTTTTTTTTTTTTTAATGACATAGTTTTGTGAGTTTGTCTTGGTCAATTTTCACTTCATTTATTCATTGATAAATCTTATTCCTGCTCTAAGGAGCTACAGTAAGTTTAAAATATAATTCATTACATGATTTCACTTTCAATGTCACATAAAACACAGTTCATGAAGATGCATAACCAATGCTGCATCCATGCCATCATGAAAACAGAATAACTTCTATAACTACTACAAGAATAAAAAGCAAATTCAAACTCCCAATTTTGCTTTCTTCTTCTCTAGCAAATTCTACTCATCTTCCTCACTGCACTCCTTTGATGGCTGCCTTTGAACTTGGCATTGAGCCGTCAGAGTGGACACTAAAGATTCCATCTTACTAATTGTGTTGAGCAACTATAAGTGGCAAAGCTTTAACTCAACATCCAAGAGTCAGGAAAGGAAGATGCTGATACTGGTCCAGGGCACCAGCCTCCAGACGGCTGTCCTCCAAGGATAGAGCCTGGATCTAGTGCCAAAGTGCATTTCTAGACTTAAGAATCCCAGCCTAGTAGGCTGGAGACCAGAAGTCTGATCAGGAAAACTTGAAAAATTAATGTTATATAGGGGATACCAAGGATACATTCTCTCCCAGAGCATTTCCCATTTTAAGAAGTAGCAGAACAACTAAATTTGTTGCCATCTTCTTAAGCCTTTGTTTGTTTGTTTGTTTCAAGTAAATATTAACAATAGTTTCTAGGAAGCCAGCCATGGAGAAAAGATCTATGCTACCTCGGGCAGCAGGTCCTGGGAGTCTTGGTGATCACTGCTGAGCCCCATGTTCTGGTCTGCAGCATGGAGCTTCTGAGGAGTGATGTTTGTCCTCAGGGTCCCTTCTGAGCCTCAAGGCCTCTGCTGTTGTGAGGCACATTACTCTTTTGTTAACCACTTCATGCACTCTGAATTTGACAGCCTGGTAGTGAAAAGAAAGGCAGCACTACAGTTCCAACATTATGCTGGTGTAAATCTCAATACTATTGTCCTCTAAATCCTGTTGATCATTAAGTTAGTGAAGATGCCCACCCTCCCTTTCTTAAGCCTCAATGAATATATATATATATATGGTTATTATATGTATTACATATATAAATGGTTTATTATATAAAGAATACATGTACATATAAAAACATCAGATTTTGGGGCTAGGGAGATAGCTCAGTAGAATAAACGCTTGCCTGGCAAGCACAAGGCCCTGAGTTCTTCCCCAGTTCAGCCAAATAAGTAAACAAGTAAAAATAAAATAAAACTTCATAAAACCATCAGATTTCAAAATATGTAAAGAAACGGGGTAAGGCACACACCTGTGATCACAGAACAAGGGAGGCTGAGGTAGGAGGACTCATTGTGAGTTGAAGACCAACCTGCGAGACCCTGTCTAAAAAAAGACAAAAGTAAATAAATAAGAATTCTCACATATATTACTGTGAAAAAAGAAGACAGCCTAATAAAAAAAAATGGTCATAAGAAACCCAGGCATATAATGCAGACACAAAAAAGTGCACCTAGCCAGGCATGGTGGCATAGGCTTATAATTCCAGCACTTGGGTAGTTGAGGCAGGAGGACTGCTGAGAGTTCGACACTAGCCTAGGCTACATAAGAAGAACCTGACTCAAGAAAAAAAAAAAAAGAACAAAAAGCTAACCAACATGAAAAGATGCTCAACCTCTTAACAACCTGAGGAACAAATTAAAACTGCAATCAGGTGATACGTAGCTCAGGTCCTCTAGAGGAGGTGCTGTGAGGATGGAGTGTCACACACAACAGGCATACGGCACTGTGCAGATGGCCCAGGCTGACCCAGGCCCACACAACACAGAAGAGCACCCAGGGGGCCAAAAGCTCAGGACAGCCCACAGTGTCTCGTGCCAGTCACAGTGTGGAAAGACCCTGGGCTAAGCCAGCAGGAACACAGGTGTCCTTTGGGTTGTGATGTTCCACAGCAAAGTAATAAGACAGCTATTCCACAGGCAGGGGCAGTACTGCACAAAAGAAGCAGACCCCAGGAACACTTATGGTATGGCTCTTTTCAATTGTTAAAAAGCAGGGCAGACAAAACATGATTTGAGTATGTATTATCGTTTCACAGTGCTAGTGAAAAAGTCAAAAATATGAATGCCATGAAAGTCTTATGTTAGGGAAAAAGCACGCTGTGCTGGGGACAAGCTGTGTAACAGGCTGCAGGGCCAGGTAATGCTTGGTCCTTCTTAACCTGCCTGCCAATAGCATGCATGCTCTTCTGGTAAACACTAGTTTTAGGTTTTTGTTCTTTTCTGATTTGTTTGCTTGTTTTGCCATTTCTTGTTTTCTTTGCTGCCATAGTTTTTTGCAATAAGGTCTCACTGTGTAACCCAGGCTGGGCTCAAACTTTCAGCAACCCTTCTGCTTCAGCCTTCTAAGCGCTGGCATGATGGGCATTCGCCCCACAGCCGGCACTCTGATCATTCCTGAATGAACATAATACATCACAATGTTTAAAGTTTCAGAAGGAGAGAAAAAAAGGTCTTGCGTGTTGCTGTGTGAAAATGCACATCTGTGTCACAGAAACCTGTGTAAGTAGAAGCAAAAGCCACTTGGCAGACAAAGATCTGATGTAGGAACATACTAAAATCAGAAAACCTGCTACTAAGATAAGAACATGCTGATTTCCCAGGACAAGAAAAACTATGAGACAAAACCACTCTTCTTATTTTCCCTTATTCAGAGAGCAAGTCAGATACGAGCTGGGCTCCCTGCTGGAGACAATCTTGAGTGACCCAGCCACCTCCCGGTAGCACAGTCACCCTAGTTAAAAAGCTTAAATTAGTAATGCATTTTACTCTAATAAGTAACTTTTCTAAAAATTCCTGTGAAGCCAGTGATAGCTAAAGCCCCCAGAAGGACTTTGAAAAGTGAAAGACTGCACATGGCTCGCCTGTCTGAACGCTTTCCTTCAGCTCCTGGTCACTGTTGTTTCTTCTCATTTCTATCAGTTATCTCTGATTTTGCAGAGTTCACTGAATTTCTCTGCGTTCTGTACAACCTGATTTACCTTCATGGAAGACAGAAATAGGCAACACAGAGACACATAAGACAAGGTTACCTGCAAGCAAGCACAGGTTCCATCCCTGGGCCTGCTATGCCAGCCCTGCCCCTGCAGCACGCTGAGATGGCAATTGAGACTGGGCATGATGGCACACCCCTTTAATCCCAGCTCTTTGGGAGGCTGTAAACAGGCAGATCATTATGAGTCCGATCTATGCAATGAGATCCTGAACACCCTGTAGACCCTTTCTTAATATAAAATAATGACAATAACAGCCTGCTCAACCTCAGATGCAGAAGCTTCCATACTTCCGCGGTGCAGCAGGTACCCAGAATATTTCCTCAGCTGTAGGATTTCCCTCATCTCAATTCTCCTTTGTTCATTTTCTGCCAATCAGTGTCATAAATGGTGTACATAAATATGGTATACATGTTTATTTTCTCTTTACAAGGATTTCCTATTAAATTTAAAATAGGAACTACTCAGAACTAAATAAATAAAGCCCAGGAGTCACCCATTACCAGAAATCCTGATGTGAAAATGAATTTGTCTCTTTGTGCATTCTTTGGAGTCTCCCATAGAAGAGTGGAGATCCCAGGACGTGGGTCACTGGAATGGAACACGTGTTGAGAGAAACATCTTTTCTTTAGAAAAAGAGGGGGGTAGGAGAACAAGAGAGGAAACAAACAGCAACTAAAACTTTGCTTCACATGTTTGCAATTTAAAATGTTTATGTTCCCTAATAATTCATTCCACAGACATAGGGGTGCTTTTCTCTAATCCTAAACTGACTTATAACTACATGTTTTTCATTATCTGATTTAAACACTTTCATTCCACACTTGCAGTTGCATCCTGCAGTTCCCTTTGACACTTCCCAAACAGCATCCACTTGCCGGAGCAAATGACATAATCACAAGTGTTCGTCATACGGGGGCCACACCATCAGAAAATGTCACTTCACTGCGGAATCTCAGAGAAAGAAATAACGCAAGACACATTCTCTCTACCGTGGAATTTGCCCTGAGAGCTGAGACTCCCCGGTGCTAACGTTATAAGGGTTGTGCAGCTTTGCTGCCTCCATGCCCTCCCTTCTTCTCTGTATTTGGATAAGAGCATCTAGAAGCTTGTGGGCAGAGCAAGGTGGAGTGAGAGGAGAGCCCTGCAAGAGGCTCTTTTCCTTTCCTTCTCCTGTTCCTTTCCCTGGAACTTTGCAGGGCAACACTGGTACCATAACCTGGAAGAAAAGCTGGAGCACAAGTATCAACTTTTTCTCCTGGAAATAAGTACAGCCCTCATGATCTGTTTCTTGCATATAGGACACCTAAATGTGTGGCAGTGGGAGTGACACTTGCATTTCATCCATCTATTCCTTTCAAAAAGAAAAAATAGAGAAGAGAGATTAAAGTGCATTTCCTAATGCCTCCATCACTTCTCTGCTCATCCTGCTCTGGGCTGGTTTGGTTGAATAGTTACAGTGCAAAGTTATTCTTTCACCATGGTGATGGCAGAAAGGTGAATTGTTAACAAATGACGAGGTAGGTTCATTATCACTGACCTTCCCTGGCCTCTTCAGGGGGCTTAGGGCTGCTGTACAATCAAAAGCCTGGTGAGATACTCTTGACAGGCCTGGAAGGCCATCAGTAAATCTTTGGTTAACTCATTGACATTTCTTTCAGATTTTCAATTCTACCACTCACAATCAAAACATTTCCCCCTGAACACATGTTCAAGTTTACTAAGGCAGATATTGGTTACCAGGTACTTTACCAGTAGTATTTTATGTTGTGGATTTTATATGTTAGTCTAAAGCATCAAGTTTCTACAGGAAAATCTGTGATCAAGTTGACTAAAACTCAGGAATCTCCAGCCCACTAATAGGAAAATCCATATGCACAGCCCTTTATAATTAGTTCACTTGCACTGGCCAGAACGGCACTTTCAGAGCTTACAGGAAATGTCCCTTTTATGTGTGCCGCATGGATTTATGCTTCTCTAGTAGCTACCTTTTGCAGATATAAATTGTGATATGGTAAAACTGAGGGAATCGTAGCAAACATGTTTTGGACAGTAGAATTAAACCAGCGTAAGGAAGAACAGGGTGTGGCTGGATGTGCCTGCAGTCTCCACTGCTCAGGAGGCTCAGATGGGAAGATTACTGCAGAGCAAGGGTGTGAGACTAGCTTGGACAACATAGTAAGACCTTGTCATGATTTTATGCATACAGATCATAAATGTCTGAGCTATAAGCCCTGCCAAAAAGAGGCAAAAATGGTCTGGCCCAATGTCCACATCTTCTGAGGGATACAAACCTAGGTTTCTAAAGGGATGCTCTGAATTCATGGCATTTCATGGGAGCACTGCAAATACTTGGTAATTGTTTCCAGCTGTTGCTTAGACATTTCCTTTACATTCCATGGTCCTGGAGGGAAAAAGAAAAAACCTTTATGCCAGCTTTTGTGGGTCATAGTGTTAACTGTAAATCCACTCCACAGTAGTCTATAAAGTAGAGTTTTT
Source organism: Ctenomys sociabilis (assembly GCA_004027165.1). Classification (NCBI taxonomy): domain Eukaryota; kingdom Metazoa; phylum Chordata; class Mammalia; order Rodentia; family Ctenomyidae; genus Ctenomys; species Ctenomys sociabilis. Next base: position 32,646 of record PVKA01014532.1, read on the forward strand.
ATTTCATGGTTTCTATTTCATGCCAAATCATAAATGTTTTAAAAATAAGAAAAGGAGAATAAATACAAACAACAGAAAGCCTCTTTTAAATTTAAGGACTTTCCTCTTCCTATATAATAAAAGTTCACTAATTCAGATCTGTCACACTGGTGAAAGGCCTAGATTATAGGCCATTGCATTTGAGTATTTGAGTTTCTGCCCTACATAAATTGTGTGCACATCTGCATGGGGCACTTATTTTTAAGGGTACCAGCATGCAGTGTGTAGGCATGTAGGGAGGAGCACTGACCAAAGATGGGGTTCCTGGGCCCCCTGATAGGCTACCAGGCCTCAGACAATGTCCCCAAAGTAAGGAGTTGGGCAACAATGGGATGACAGGGACACGGTAAGGGCAGAGTCCCTTTCTGCCTGCCTGCGCTGCTCATCTCCTCACCCGTGCAGAGAACTTTCTAGGAGCCCCAGAAGCAGCCTCAGCACATTTCTCAACAAAGAGCTCCCATAAGCGTCCATCAATCTGTCAACCTTGGCAGACAATTTTAGGCCTGCTAGGGAACTAAATGATTTCAAAATTTCTTCCAGCACTGTCTCTCCAATATGCTAATAAAGGCCCTTAAGAAATGCACCATAAAGAATGTGAAAATGTAATGTGTAACATGCTTTGTAATATACAAATTCCAAGTTGCTTTACAAGGATGTACAACACCAGCTAGTTTCATAAAATAGTAGTGTTGTTTTTTTGTTTTTTTTTTTCTCTAGAATTAACATATAAGCTAACTTTGTAAGACAAAGTAGCAGACTGAGTGGAAGAGTGTAAACAGGAAGGAGGAGGTTGTGGATTAAGGACCCGAACACTGAATCAACTAAGGAGACGAGTTTAACACCCAAACCAAGAATTCACTCTGTGAATTATTGTCCATGTTGGAGTCCAGAGAGGACACATCCTTTGAAATCTTTCTGACAGACTCTGGTCAACACTCTCATCCACAGATCATTTCTGGAGGCTGCCTTATATATTTATGTTTCTAATATCTATTATTTCAAGAAACAGTAATAACAAATGTCACCCCTTGTCTCATCCAAATAAACCTCCACCTTTCAAGAGCAGCATACAAATAAACAATGTCACCATTGGTTGAAGTTGCAATTTTATTTCTTTTTTTTTAATGTATTGAAACAGGGTCTACAGGGTCTTACTATAGTGATTCTCCTGTTTTCAGCCTCCCAAGTGCTGGGATTACATGTGTGTGCCACCACACCTAGTCTCAATCACCGTCTCAGGGCACCCCAGGGGCAGGGCTTTTTGGTCCACTGAGCTATCTGGCCAGCCTGCAGTTTTATCTCTAGAACCAAGGATTTGCATCATTCAAAAAATAATAATAATAACTTCATGGTGACTATTCAACCCTTCTTATTTCTCAGTTCCCCCAAAAAACTAGTATTAGTATTTACTCTTCCCTTTCTCTCACAAAAACTCTGCCCAGCGTGTTCAGCCAACTCTATTAGCTCTTGTGCCATGGCTGCCTGCTTTGTGCCAGTTCATCGATTGCTACCATCTTCCTTCGTTATTCCAATAACCCTCTTGTTCACCCCATTTCTGTTCTTTACCCCCACCCTTTAATTTCCAAAAGGCATGGAGTCATGCCAATAAAACTGAACTCAGATCCTGCCTTCCTCTCTTTAAAGACCTCCAGTTACCCTCATACTGGAGTCCACTTACAATGCCCTGGAAAGCCATCTACCTCCTGCTCTGGTCTCTCTGTGACTCTCCCCTTGTTCTCTCAAGCTTGGCCTCTTTCTTCCTCAAAATCCCATGAACTATCCTGCCAAGAAGCTCCACAGGTGCTATTCCCTCTGCCTGGAATATAAATTCTCCAGATTCCAGAGGTTGGTGAGAGAGCTCAGCAACTTAAGTCTCCTGCTTACACAGGCTTAGGCAGGTGCAGGGACCATGATTTGATCCTAGGCACCACATGCTGCACCAGTCCCACCCCTGGGGTGGGCTGAACAAGCTGCAGAGTTCAGGTGTAGTGCTCTATGCTTGTAATCTCAGAGCTGGGAAGGCTGAAAACAGGAGGGTTGCCATGATTCCAAGCTGCATAGTGAGATCCTGCAAATCCAAATACATTCAAAAATAGATAGATAGATAGATAGATAGATAGATAGATAGATAGATAGATAGATAGATAGATACATACATACATACATACATACATTCTGCAGATTCAGCATGACACCTCTTCACCATCTTCAAATCCTGACTTAAGAGTCATTATATTGGCAACCATATCTCTGTCTACTTCATAGAAGTTGTCACCCTCCTTCCTACCTTGCTACCTTGCTTTGAGCTGTTCTGCAGTAAGAAGAGCCTATAGCATAACACAGTTTATTTCCTTTGCTCATTGTTGATCTTTTCCTACAAAATCTTAGCTCCACAAGGACAGGGAGTTTGATCTGTTTTACTCACCAGTTTATCCCCAGGATTTACTATTCTCTTCCTTCTTATGTTTTGCAGTGTTGAGAGTGTGACCCAGGCCCTACATACCCTCAGCAGGTGCTCTACCACTGAGCTATATCCAAAGTCTTCCCAGATTCTAGAACAATGACTAGTGCATAGTAGTGCTCACTAGGTATTTGCTGAATCAAGATATATGTCAATGAATTAGCCAGTAAGTAGTATGACTCAGTGACTACACGAAGCAGTCCACAAGGGAGCCAAAAACAATCTGGACATGATTTTCTGGGAACTGACTCTCCAAATTTCCACAGTGTACTCTCCCTTTCTCTGAAATAATCTTTCTCTTTCAGCATGCCACAGAATTGCGATTAGAACAAATGGAAATTTATTTTAATGTTTTGAAAGAAACTTTCTGCCTTATCTAAAATAGTTGGGAAATAATTATGCAGTATGCTGTTTGTGTTATTTACCTCAATTCTTCACTCCCAACTATTTCGTTTAGTGATTTCATAAAGCACCAATTACTAAAGAAAGCATAAAAATAGGTTTTGAGTAAGTCCATCTTGCTACCTACCTATTTGTCAACAATGGAAAAGCTTCACAATACTAACTTAAAATAGTCAATGAAATTATATTGTAATGTTCTCTATTCTCTTTCAGTACTCCATTCTCTTGTGTATAAATACCATATTGTGCAAATAAAATTACTGGATTTTAAAATAATTTGTGGCAACATTATGGAGATGAAATGCAGATTAGAAAAAGTGTTATAACACAAAAATATTTTAGTTAAGTAATAACAACATCTAAACTTTTGAGCAATTTTATATGCAAAGAATTGCACAACAGTTTTGCATGCATAATCCTATCTTATCCCTACTTAAACTCTATGAAGGAAAAACAGATGTAAAATATGAATCATCAAAACACGAAAGGCTTCCTTGGCAAGCGCAAGGGCCTGAGTTCAATCCCCAGTTCTGCCAAAAAAAAACCCACAAAACGTCTTGCCCTGATGCTGCACGGCATAGTAGGTGGCAAAGTTGTGATCAAATCTTAGTCTGTTCAAATCCAAAGGCAGCATTCTTAACAGATCTGCTTTCCTAAGACAGTGGGTTATGGTGATGACAGAATAAAATATTTTGAATCAGGATAGTTCCAGAAAAAATTAGGTCATAAGGTTAGAATGTTTCACATTATTCTACATTTCTCAATGTTGACTGTAGAAACAAAAGTCATTAAGGGAGGAAGTCAAAAGAAGATAAACTGTGAATAATACCATGGGGTGCCCTCCCTTAGGAATCCACAAAGCACTGCCACAATATGTGCTACTCAATAGAGCATTCATGACATAGAATAAAATGGGGGTTTGGCATTTGTTCAATTAGTTGGATCCATGAGCAACACAAACTATAGCACTTAGCTCTTGGTAATTTTTTTAAAAATTTTGAATTACTGAGTTTATCTATCTCCAGAGATGGATAAATGGAAGCTCAAACCTGTTACTTCCTGACTCCCTGTCTAATGCTGATTTATTTCCAAGGGAAGGCATTTTATCCAATCAATGCATCAAGAAGATGTCCTTAGTCTGCTTACCATTGCATGTGGAATGCCTGCTCTTCTCTGCCTGTTACAGAGGACAGGACCCAGCCAACTGTGCTGGAGAGACAGAGGAGGGAGAGAGAGTGCAAGAGCGAGCACTGAGGCATGGTCAGGCACGTGGTGCAGTGTGTAGAGCTGCTCTAGCAGATGTATACCCGAGGGCTTTACCTTGAATTAATACTTTTACCTTTTTAAATATATACATAAATATGCTAAACGTTTGCCAAGAAAAATGCAGTACAGAGAAAGCCCTCAGATTTTTAAGAAGCACTTGACACTAGAGAAACAAATACTCTTAGAACCAATGAAAATGAGAATATATGATATCTTTGTAATAAAGACAACACAGCCTCTATTTGGGGAAATGCAAATATTCTCATGCTATTGGGGAAAGTGTTCCTATAGCTACAGGAACTATATTTGAAACTAAAGCAGAAGGTAAGCAGTTAGCAAGTCTTCGGTTCCAAGAGTCCTACGTGACAGTCTAGATTGACACCAATGGAAAGATTCCAAAGAGGACTCCTTAAAGCAGAGACCAGAGGCCTGTGTGTTAATGATGGCTAGAGATACCATGGGGATGGAGAATATTGTCTCCAGTGTCGGAATATCTAGGTTCAAATCCAAGCTCCTCCACTCATTAGCTGTGTTATGCTCAGAGCAGTTATTAGTTATTTAACATTTAAACAGTGCCTTGACAAAGAAGGCCTCCCTCCTGGATTCTAAACAGATGTAAGTCACTCTGGACAGTGTCTTGTACAAAGGAAGCACCATAGACTATGAGAAGTCATTTTAACTGTGATAGGCAAATAGAGAAGGAAAATACAAACTACAGACATTATTACTGTATCTGAGTCACTCCAACGATATCAAGTAACACAAGATAAAGGGATAAACAGAGCATGTTGATACAAGATATGTGATTAATAAACGTATGTGAATGAACACATTAATAAGTGAGTCTCAGCTCTAAACCAAGAGAATCAACAGCAAACAGGTAGATAACAATGAATGACGAGGAAGGTTGAATCAGAACCAAGACATGGATTTACTACCAGCCACACACACCTGATAGCTTAAAGGGCCAGTGGTGGACTTCCCACAAAAATATGCCAACACGAATGAATGGGGTCAGGGATAAAAGTCAGTGGCATAGTGCCTGCCTGGCAAGCACAAGACCATAGTTTGATTCCTGGTACCAAAAAAAGAATGGATTGTACCACTGAATGACCCTACTCACTGGCATGGAGTCTTGTGATTTGATATGCACATCTCCAAATCCTGTTAGAGGTACAGTAGCAAGACAAAATAGCATTGCACGCAATTCACTGCGTAACTGCAGTACAATAGTAAAAAAGGAACTGTGACTAATATGTCCCCACCTTATCATTTTCCTGCAGTGAATAGCCAGCTACTCTGGGATACTTGAGTACTATTTTCCCTTCTCATACCCTCCCTTTCCTAAAACCCTTTAAGAGGTTGTTTGTCAAAAAGAACCTACTCTAAACTGTCTAACTGACAAAATACTTTCTACCACTTTTGACAACAGGAATGCCCTCATGGATGTTAAAACAGTTGCACACTAGCAATATCACCAGAAGCCTAGTGACAAGTGAGCTGTCCATCCTACTATGCTGAATCTTTTTTTTAATTTATTTTTTATTTTATTGAACTACAAATATCAATCAGATAGTTTTAAGACACCTTAACAAGGCAGATTCGATAAATTAATACACTGCAAACTGTTTTCATACTGTTTTGGTATCGTACAAGGTGCAAACATGATATTATACTCACAGGCATTATTATAGCAGATGTCTCTTATCAGTAAATTAAGAGTGTTGCTGTTTACTTATCTTATTTTTTATACCTGAATTATATAAAAAATTCAATAATTATTTTCCTAATGGATTATGTCGACTTCTAGTACTATGGTCATACACTATGCTGAATCTTGATCCACTGCCAGTGGGACAGGTAAGTCATATTCTTCAGGTCACTCTAGTGAAGCACAAGAGTCAGAAGAACAAGTCAGAAAAACAAAATTAATTTTTACATTAAAATATAAACATAGGGTCAGGTAGGTAGCTCAGGAGACTGAAGGCGGGGTGCAGTGGGCTGGGGTTAGAACCCCAGAGCGCTGTGTCAGCCCCACCCCTGGAGGCATGCTGAGATGGGGACTGAAACTGGGCGTGGTGGCCCACACCTGTAATCCTAGTTCTTGGAAGGCTGAAAACAGGAGAATCTCTATGAGTCTGATCTATGCAGTGAGTCCCTGTAGATCCTGGACTAAATACAAAATAAATAAATAAATGCTTTATAATGTTAGGACAATTTTGTCTTTTGGAAACAAGATTTTAGTATGCAGCTCAGGCTGGCCTTAAACTCACTTTGTAGCCTAGGCTGACCTGGAACTCACAGTAACCCTCCTGCCTCAGTCTCCCAAGTGCTGGAATTACCAGCATGCACCACCATGCCCAGTCAAAGTATGAAATTTTAGAGTTAGATGTTACTGTTTAAAATGTCAAATGAACACAAGTCAGAAACATTCCAAAATATTGAGAACATTCCAACTCAGTAGAAAATCTGGTTTCACTCCAAGTTAGAATTGACAAAGCTTCAAAGACACTTCTAGGACATAGTTGGGTGTAGTGGTACATGTCTGCAATGCCAGCCATCTGGGAAGCTGGGGCAGGAGGACTGTAAAAACTCATCAGGCAATTTAAAGATTTAGTAGACTCTGTCTCAAAATTTAATAAAAGATAGTGGGGGCTGCAGACATAGTTCCATAGCTCATTGCAAAGGCCCTGGGTTCAATTTCCCACATCATCAAAAATAGGAAAGGAGGGAGGAAGAAGGACAGGAAGGAAGGAATTTTATCCCACAGATAAGTTAAATCAGAGTCTCTGGGAGAGAAGTTGTCAGCAGCAGTAATGTCGGCCGTTCCCCCAGATGATTACTATGCCGCCATGATGGGGAAGCCCTGGCAAAAATTCTCCTGGTTGTGTTCTTTGACCAGAAGTTGCCAAACATCCCTGATAAATGCTGTTCAAAGACACATTCCTGAGTACTTGAGTAATTGAACCAGAGTCTTCAGGGGTAGGATTGGTGGTGGTGGTGACATGGCAGTAAGGAATGGAAGTCTGTATTTTTAGGAGCATCTTACAGGGAACTACACTGTTTGACAATGCAAACTCAGGAGCTGTTCTTCCTTCAGATTTTGGGTTGCTATTAGGGGCATCAAGTAGATCAACCAAGCAGGTTCCAGACTGCTGTCATCCTTACTGCAAATACTATTTTGACCTTGCTTAGTTTAAAACAAGTTAAGTTTGCTTTCCAAATGGCTCTGCCTTGCCAGATTTGCAACATATTGAGACTGACTTGATGTCCCTTTCATGGGACGATGGAATTATTTGCTGGATATGCTCTGTGAGTGCTCATAACGGGGACCTTGTGGAACCAGGAAGTGTGCAAAGATACTGGGTTTTTATACTAAAATCTATCATAGGTTGGATTGTCAATGTTCTTATTTATCAACCCTGCTTTCTAGTCTCTCTCTGTCGACTATCTTAAGAAGGTTTCCTATAAAAATACATTAAGATTACCTTCTTAGGGCCAGCCAGATAGCTCAGCAGACTAAAGCACTTGCTTTGGCAGACACAGGGACTGGGACTGGGTCCCTGGCTCCACATGCAGTGCTGGCTCCAGGCCTGAGGCACGCTGAGATAGTGATTGAGACTGGGCATGGTGGCACATACCTGTGATCCAAGCATTTGAGAGGCTGAAAACAGGAGGATCCCTATGAGTCTGAATTGTGTAGTAAGACACTGTAGACCCTGTACTACATACATTAAAAAAAAAAAAGACTATCTTCTCTGCAATAGGGCCCCTTCACTGCCTCTACTCCTGGGGCAGCAGGGCAGCTTCCTGATTTGCAAGTGTGTCTATTTCCATTGCCCAGCAATATTCTCTTCCTTGTGGTTTTGCAGACTCTCCATCCATTCTTCCTCTGCAATGGAGAAAGTAGGAAGACACCTGCTCTGTGTGTTTCTCTATGTCTGCAATGAAGCTCACTTCCTGTTCAGCGGAGAACTTTTCTTCTCTGCTGGGGAAAAAAAAAAGGCACTGTTCACCACTGTGGACTCCCTCTTCCTGGGGCTGGTGGAGTTTGAACTCTAGAATTTCGGTACTAATCCATGTGCTCTGTTTTCTTCCAAGGCTTCCTCAGGATGGAATTAGAGCCAGGTATCAAGTTATCTCTACTGCAGGTAGAAATTCTGCAAGCCTTTTAAAGTGCTTTGGATGGTAAATAGAATTCCTGAGTTCAAATCTCAGAAACCTGCCTATCCCAGTAGGGGATAGTAGATGTGCAAGTAGATGTTTTTAAAAACACTTTGATAAATACTTTGGCTTGACCTTGGTCTTATCAGGTAGCAACAACAGAACTTTGAGTCAACATTTCTTAGACCATGAATTCAAAACAAGTCTTGCCTTTTAGCTCAGTAGAATAGAAATTGTATCTAACCCAACTGAATAGATAACCTTCTCATTCCAAACACCTACATTTTTTAGTTCTAAACATCTAAGTTTCCTACTGAAGCTTGGGCCTGGGTTAATAACAAAGCCTACCAGCATTGAGGAAAGCAACTAAAATAGCTCAACTTTCAACCTTAATCAACTACTGAGTATGACCAGAGTCTATGTGGCTTCCTTATGTGAAGAAGAAATGTTGGTAACTGGAACTTTTCAGAAGTGAAATTCAGAATATATGAGGTAAAAGAATAGTGAATGCTGACAATCTTCAAGAAACTCAGCTTTACTCATAGACAGCAGATATTTCAAGAATGAGGAACTGACTGAAGGGAACATCACATTTTAAAAGCATGTGTCTTAGCATAACAGGACTAAACCAGAGACAGAAAGAGAGAAATGGATGGAAAGAAAAAGAGAACAGAAGAATTTTTAAATGGAGTCTTTTTTCCCTTCAAAGAATTATATCAAATATACTATTACTCCACAAATATGTACTATTATTATATGTCAAATGAAAATTTTGTAACACAGCAAATTTAAAAAATAAAAAGAGAGCCTTCCAGGAAGATGAAGAAATGCCATAAAGGTGAAATGAAAATATAACATAGAGCTAAGAGAAGTAACTCAGATAGAACCCTTGCCTAGCAAGTGCAGTACACTGGTACATGTTTTCCTTCCTCATGTGGAGCTCACACACATCTCTGTTCCTTCCTTCATCCCCTACCCTTCCAACTCTTGCCTCCTCCTCATCTCTCGGTAATCTCATATTCACGTAAGATCAAGAGTAACACAGAAGTTAGTTTTCTCTATGTAGCATTTTAAATTATCTGATGTTCATTTATCACACACAGGCTGGGTCTAGAAGTCTCTCAAAGTCTATGTGAATCTGAGAGTCTAAGTTTCTCCTGAGGCCAGTGTTGATCGAAGAACCAAGTCTGACACTAAAGCAGACATGCAGAGTGCATGGATTAAGTCAGGAAAACCACTCTCACGACATATTACCAACCATTACTACTCAGTCACTCATTCACCAAACTAGATTCCAGGTGCTGGAGAAGAGTGAGTTTCTTCTTCTCAGAGGAAGAAGTTTGACCACTAGTGAGTTTATTCAACACATCGTACTTTGGTTTATAAGAACAAAGAGAGAGAGAGAGAGAGAGAGATTCCTATGACATCATCACTGACTTGTATCTTTTTTTGGATGATGTCTGCTTCAGAGAATACCCCTCACTTTGGATCTGTGACCTCCAGGCCCTGTTTCTTCAATATCTCTTATAAACATAATGTCCGCAATCTCATGAGTCCCCCAACTTTCCATCTGAGATGGAAGAGAATGAAACTGAATTAACTAATTATGTAACAGCTCACATTATGGAAGCAAAACATTTTTCTGTAAAGAACCTAAGTGATGGGAAACCTGGATATGCCACCCTATAAGCTATGTGGCCTTTGATAAGTCACTAACCCACCTGAGCCTTAGATAGCTCATCAGATAATAGGAACTGTGCATAATGTTCAAGGACACTGTAAATCCTGGACTATCTGGCAGATTCCCAGTAAACAGGAGTTGTGGTTTTGTGATACCTGGTATAACTCTGGGCAAATGAGATATTAACGCTTTCCAGCCTTCCTGTTCCCGGGCTGTGCATGAGTGTAATCTTATGACAATCTCTAATTTCCTTCCAGTTCTAAGAACTTTGTGAAGGAAAGCACATCTGCCACCAATATAAATAAACCACAAGCACAAGTTATGAATTTCTGCTGAGCACTAGTTCTACTTCTGCATTAACATAAATTTCACAACTTAACTTCAAGAAAAAAGACCAAGGAGGGCAGAGGGTTCTCTCTTCCCCAAAGCATACTCTCCAAGATACTTACTGGATAGATACCCAGTTTTGTAAAGAAAAGGAATAGCACATATTGGAAGCAGCAATATTCCTGAGTATATGTGTAGAAATTTATTCAAATTGGTTTGCATGATCTTTTAGTGAATTTTTCACACAGTAGGTTGGGAGTGAATGATACCTTAAGGGAAAGGGAGCCCGGTCATTGAAGGCAAAAGTCTTGGTTGGATTCCCAGCTTCCCTGCCTACTAATTGTGACCCTGAGCAACATGGTCTTCTTGTGGGAATCACGTTCCTTCCCTTTGGGGGTGTTCTGTGTCAGCACTGCAGGAGCCTGGGAGCAGATAGGCAACACCCCCGCTGTCTCCTCCATGCCACGGGAGTGGGGACAGTGCCAGAGAATGGGCAGCAGCAGATGGTCACAGAATACATGTCCAATAGCCATTTGCTGAGTTCAATTTCTGGAGACAGTTGAGCTCCAAAGAAAACAGCAAGTGTTCCAAAGTTTCACAGGCCTCAAGCTCACTATCTAGCCTACTTGAGCTTCAAACTCACCATCCTCCTCCCACAGCTCCCCAGGGTTCTGGAATTAAGGCTCTGGCCAGGACCATTCATTTTTTTATCAAGACCCAAAAGAGTGACCTATGCATGTTTGATCTCGCATTCACAAAGAGGATCAGGCTGATTTGACCAAGAGTAATGCTTCTCCAAATGCTTGGCCAAGGGATCCTGGAGGAAAATGTCCCACTATCACCTGTGTTAGAGAGGCTGCTCCTGCGACAGGGCAATTGCCCACCAGCTTTTACAGTCTCTGGAAGGAAGTGCTGCAGTAAGCAACAGGTTCAACAGTTCATTGATTTCCTGTAGGATTTGGCCAAAAAACTCATTGAACACAAATTTAAAAATGCTGTTTTTTCAAGGAGAAAGGGAAGGGAGTAACTAGGATGTCATTAACTCAAATTTTGAAAACTATTGTAAAGTATTTTACAATTTCAGTCACTGAAGGATTGAGAATAACATTTAGCTCATAAATGAGAAGTTTTGAATAGGGAAGGGGAATGGAAAAAAGAAGTTATATCATGTACAGGTACAAATAATTTAAAAAAGAAACATGGCTGGGGATATAGGTCAGTGGCACAAGCATCTACCTGGAAAATTCAAGGTCCTGAGTTCAATCCCTGGTGCCCAAAACAAATAAACAAACAAAAAATTTAATTTAAATAAGGCCTAAACATAGAAAAGGTAATACAATTAATAAATAGGCCAAACTCTACAGGAAATAGATCTTTTTCTCAAAATAGGTATCATAGTAGTATCGGGAAAAATTACAGGTGAATGAATTAGCATTGAACAATGTGCAATAAATACATACTTTTGAAAAATTAACAAAGAAATACATCTATGACTGACACTAAGATATGATTCATGAAATAATAAAACAACAATATTTTAAAATCTAATTTATTCATGCTTAGCTGACAAATTAAAGAGACATTTAGGTCTAAATAGCTGAAATCCATGTAACCAAAATTTATTGTTAATTATAAAGTAGTTAAAGTGCTGGGTTAGAGAAACAAAGTGGTAGAGGAAAGCCCTCCTATTCACGGAGCTTGAAGTCGATGTGGGAATCAGAATTAAGTTTAACAAGACCTGAAAGAAGTGTCATTTTATGCCTACCATAAGTCCTGGGAAAGGGTTGAGGTGAGTGCTCTTATTCTACTTTAGACAAGGAGGCCAGGAATCACCCCAGCGCTGTCCACCTTTTTAGCCTAGGGCTTGGCTCAGAGCCTGTGTGGGAGTCAGTGGGTGCTGGCTGACTTCTCTGAATGGGTGAATACAGGAATGAATGACTGGCAAGAAGTGCAGTAAGGGATTTGACACAGTCCCAGCTACCGGGGAAGTGGATGCCACACTGAAAGATGCTTTTTGAATAAAAGGGTGCAGGATGCTTCTGCCAGAGAATGCATGCTCGAGGGAGAGCCAGGCATGCAGAAGGGAAAATGGGAAGGCCTGGAAGAGGTTGCCCGAGGGAACACTGGAGCTATCCCTGAAGGCCAGAATAGGGTTCTCACAAGGCAAGGTGGGTCTTCAGACCCCAAATGAGGAATCTTGCTTTTGTCTTCAGGCCAAAAGGAACCACTGAGCATATTAAGCCAGAGGGAAAGGTTATCTAATCAGATTTGTATTTATAGAGTTAGGGTGGGGAGGGAGGAGAGGGGCAGAGGAGATGGTGGGGAAGACCTGGGGCATTGCGGCAGATGGTGGAGTGAGAGATGACAACCTTCTGTAGATTCCAGAGACATTTAGAAGGTGACCTCGTAGACAGACAGAAAGATACAAGCCTGAAAGGAATCAAGGGCAGAGTCTGTGTTTCTGATTCACATGACTGGACAAATGCTGTGCCACAGGAGAGCTAGGAACTCATGGATCCAGTTAGACAAACAGAGTACAGGATAGAGAAGGAGTAATTAGGGTGCAGAAAACAGCAGTAGAAATTACCCATCTGGGTGTGTGCTGTCCACGGGTTGTGGCTCTGTTCATGAGGCTGAGGCACTCACATAGCCCAGGCTGGTCTTGAGCTCACTTTGTAGCCCAGGTTGATCTTAAACTCACAACAATCCTCCTGCCTCAGATTCCCAAGTGCTGGGATTACAGGTGTGCCACCACATCTGGCTCCACAGTGTATTCTTGAACTTAGAGGGAAAGGCCAACATAATGTAGGATGTATAGGAAATGGTTTTGGGGACTCTCTCGAGCTCTATGCAAAGATAGATTGCATCTCTGCTTTGTTTTCAGCTTCATTCCTTTTTCAAGAAGCACATAAAGAGGTGAGAAATGCCCTAGAAAGACACTAAAAACAATGTGTGATTGAATATTAAAGAGCCCCTCAAAGTTCATTCAGAAAACTGAAAACCAAGGAAACCAAGGATAAACCCCACAAAATCACAAAAGGCATATTTGTAAACTGTTCTGTGCCACCCCAAATGTTGCAAAGGAAAAGCCACAATGATTCGGAGAAGTTAGAGTTGGACACAATGGCCTATAATGTGGGAGGCTAAGCAGGAGGCTCACTGGAGGAGCCCAGGAGTTTGAGGCCAGCCTGCTCAATGTAATGAGGTCCCATCTCAATAAATAAAGTTCAAAAAGAGTAGTAGATTGGCCTGCCACGAGGAGCCAGGGAGCACCGAGGTCTGGTTCCACCACATACTGAGCACATATGACTGAGCAGCTGAGCCTCACTAAGCTTCGAGCCCCTTGTCTCTTGCAAAGTGAGCTGTAACACTGCTTTCACAGGCTTAGGGATTGTGAGAATCAATTGAGTATGGGCATATATAAATACTTGCCGACTATCAACTGCTGGTGTCACTCAAAGGGTAGTTCAGGCTGAAAGCACTAAGTCAAGGGTTTAGATAATTTTCTTGAGGAATCCACAAGTATCAAGATGAATTAGGATGAATGAGGTTGTGATACAACATTGGGCTACACAGTTACTGGATATAAGCTACTCGGCAGCTTATATTTTCTGTGCATCATTTCCCATTAGTCTGTTCAATGGCTGCTTGCCCAGTGCCATTAAAGTGGAATGATCCAATTCTAGACACAAAGATGTAAACCAGCACAAACATCAACTCCGTGTGTGAAGATTCAGTTAACATCAAAATATGCTTAAGCTCCATTGTGTGCTTTTGCAATAATAGCGCTTTTCTCTTTTATTTCCCTTCCAATGAAATTTTTGCGTCCGATAGTAGAGCTGCATAAATTTCTCAGATCAAAAGGCACCCACAGACAAGAGGACAGCCTTGATTGCCCTCGGGAAGCCCTCAGTAGATTGGAAGGAAGCCCCATCTCTGGTGTGCAGAGTCTCGCAGGTCTTTCTGGAGCCCAGAGTTGGGACCTCAAAAATAATGTAGCTTTTGAACGTCAATAAGTCTGAAGTGAAACAATTATGTGCTTTCATTTCAGTTTTTTTCTTTACAAACAATAGTGCATTGAGAGTCAGCTATACGTCTGACATCTTCAAAGTTGTACAAGGGGAGAAAGTTTGAGTCAGTCCTGGCTCCCGACAGTATGCAGTTAGGAGCAGGACAAGACCTCCACACATCAAATTCAGCCATGTGCGAGGCAACATGTGACTGACTGGCTAAGGGCATGAGGAGGACATGCCAGAAGCCAAGAGGATGCAGAACATCAGCTGAAGATTGCACTGGATTTAGGCCTTGGAGACTAACTGACTACATCTGAGGTTTTGTAGGCAGAAACACCAAGAGCAACAAGTGAGAAGGAGAGAAAAGATGTGATACAATTTTGTATCTGTAGGAAATAATAGAAAGTTAAAGAAGCTGGGTGTGGTGGCGCATGCCTGTAATCGTAGCACTAGGGAGGCTGAGGCAGGAGGATTGTTGTGAGTTCAAGACCAGCCTGAGCTACAAAGTGAGCTTAAGGCCAGCCTGAACTGCATAGTGAGACCCTGTCTCAAAAAGACAAAAAAAGAAAAAAAGAAAGTTAAAGAATAGTATACATTCAGTAGGGCAGTGCAGCGTGATGGGAAATTTTGGGCAGTCAATTAATGGTGCTGGAACAGAAGCAGCCAATGATTTTTAGAAATAAGTGCACAACTGCATGTATGCTTATAGGCACTTTTGTATATTAAGTGGGAAAACCTGTGGTTACTACCTGAGAACTACTGATTCCATTTTTAAGATGACACCAAGTAAAGATGTCAACCTATATGAATTTCCAGCATGTAATACCTAAATCTTGGCCCATGCCTGTTAATCCCAGCATTCACAGCCTGAGGCAGGAGGATCGCTGGGAGCTCGAGGCCAGCCAAGACTACGTAAGTGAGTTCAAAGAGGGCTTGCACTATATAGTGAGTCTGTCTCACAAAACCAAACAAACAAACAAACACCTAAATCTTACAAATATAGAAGGAGTTCTAGACTCACAGTGTGTGTACCTTCCTCTTCCAAGAATTCATATTTAGCAATATATTTAGCAGCATATAGTTTAATCTTTTCTGAAGATGATGCAACAACTACTATGAATGTTCTCATCCACACTCTAGAATAAAAATTTTATGCCTGGACCAGCAAGATAGCTTAGCAGTCTAATGTGCCTGCTTAGGCAAGCTTAAGCAAAGAGCAGGAACCGCAGTCTAATCCCAGCACCACAGGCCATGCCAGCTCCACACCCAAGGTGGGCCTAGCCAGCCACACACTCACAAAAAAAGTAAAATAAAATTTATGCCCTTCCTGTAATCTTGGCTACTTGAGAGACTGAGGCAAAAGGATTGCAAGATTAAGGCTCACTTCAGCAATGCAGTGAGATCCTTCTTCAAAAAGGATTATATGCCTGCATTTCTCAAGGAATAAGTGATTATAAAAGGCCATAGGTGTATTCTACTAACTGAGCAGGTAATCCTAATGCTTCCCCTGTGTGGGATTCTGGAGCATGTCTGTCCTGTCCAGTGTTCCTTGGTGTGGACACAATGACCTTATCCTATGGTGCCTGCTTTTAGCTAAGCGTTCATTCTCTTCTCAGGGTCCTTCTTCCCAGGTTCGGCTCACCGCACATTCCACTGCCAGCTCAGATGTCACCTGTACAGATGGCATCCTCAGGGTTGTGCCTTCCTCTCACAGCACTCACATGGTGACCACGCTTTTTCTGTGCCTTAGGAGTCTCCTCCTCAGCAGCTGCGTTTCCTCTGGGAAACGGTGGTTTTCTGTCTGCTGTAGCAAGCAATAGTCACTTCCTCTCATAATGAGAACTGAAACCAGAACCACCCTGTGCCATTTTCTGGACATTTCTATTAAATATTAAAGTTCCCTTCTTTTCACCATAAATGCTATGGGTTAGTGGTCAGGTTCTTGTATTTGGACATCAGCATTGCAACACACCAACTGTGAGTCTTTGGAAAAGTTGTGAACTTCTATGCATCTGTGCTCCTTTTTTTGTGCAATGGGATAATAGTAGCAACTCCTTAGTGTTCTCATGAAGCTGAGCTACACCATTATGTTATTATGTATAAAGTGACTCACAAAAATCTTTGCCACATAGCAAGAACTCAGTGAAGCTAGGTCCACCCTTAGTATTCAGGCTGCCTTTGGATCCTAACACATGGATTCTGTGTGTATACCATTCACCAAGTCACTGCTTCTCAACGCAAAATGGATTCACACACAATGACCTTCACCACACTATGAGTAGGTATTTGAGTATTTCTATCCTGCTGTACTTACACAAAGGAAAATACAAAGCTTGAGAAATTTGGCATTAGCATTCAGTCTTAATCTTTCTATTTTGGGGGAAAAAAATCTTATTGAAAATTGAGAAATCTTTTCTCACTGTATGCAATTGTCAAGCCTCAAAATACAAACTGAAATAATACTTCCCCAGAACTGGGGGAAGGGGGGATGGAATAGAATCTAATGTGCGTGTGTGTGTGTGTGTGTGTTACTGCATATTGGAGCTGAGACCTGTACACCAAGCTGCCCACCCCATCCTTTCTTACGTTTGGGACAGTGTCTCTCTCTCTAAGTAACTTGTCAACTCTGGACTTGGATGGGAGTTTCTCCTGCCTCACCCTTCCACAGTGCTGGGATTACAGGCACAGGCCACCATACCTGGATAAAGTCTGACATTCTTAAATGTTTTTGCTGCTATGCTCTGGCAAAAGTTCTAGGTTTATGAAATATGTTCATCAGCTAGTTGAGGAATCTCTGAGTCTGCAGTCTCATAAGAATCAAAACAATGTCATATTTATAGATTATCTGTAATAGAGACAGAATTTTTGCTTGTAAATTAAAGGGAAATACAAATTTGAGGGCATCATGTGAATTCAGAAAGGAGTGAGATTAAATAAATTTAATTTGTGATGTGAAAAATATGGTATAGATGTCAAAAAACACTTATGAATAGTAAGTACTCTTAAATGGGGCTCATTACAATCTCCTCTTCCAAGAAACTTTAACAAATGCAGATTTACACATAAGCTTTAGCTCAATAATTCAGTGCATACCTTGGAGGCTCCGGGAATGGATTTTGATTATTCTAGTAAAGTTTCTTTGATTCTCTGATGTTGTAATGCTGAAAGAAAACTCTTGATATTCCCAAATGTTTAGTTAACTTCTCAACTAAGAGTAGAAAAGCAATAGAGTAATAATAGAGGGATAATAGCGGAAGGTACCTACAGCCTTCTGGTAGCTTCCACCGGAAGTTGTAGATAGCACAGGCTCAGGGCATCCGACTGCGTAATCAGCGGGTAAACACGCTGACTCGAAGACGAAGCACTCCAGAGATTAATGTTTGACACTACATTAATCTAAAGTTTGTTAGGCTGATTTAATTAATGCAAAATTCTTCATACGGTTATGGGGAATGTGGCTCCGTGATGCAGCACTTGCTTAGCATGCCCAATTCAGTCCCCAACACTGATAAAAAAAAAAAAAAACTCTAAGCATTTTAATCTTTCCTAGTATATCTTGATTTTAAAAACATTTGTTATCTGTGTTTTTCTACAATGTAGTAATATTTTTAAGATATTATACCGTTTCATTGAAGTTATAACTAGAGGGTTGGCTAAGAAAATAATAACACAACTCTACGATAATCAACAGGCATTTATTTTTAAAATATTACAATCATCTCTTCAGGAAAAAAGATGTAACATTAGAGACTTCTCCTTATCCTCAAGCCCAGCTTTATAATTCAGCCTAACTTCAAATGTGGAGAACCATAGGAAATGTATGACTATGGCGGATCTAATTAAAAAAAAAAAAAAACGTGTTTCTGGTTATAGTGTTCAAAATATGAAGAATTATTAAAAGACTCTATATCTCTTCTATTGTGATCTTATAGAGAAAGTATTCTCCCTTTTGTATTTATTTGATAATCATTTATTGAGGATGTAATATTGATTAGATGCTGCATTGGATATGCTGGACAGAGACAATAATAATAATAACCATGGCCATAATATCATGCAAGAAGCAAAGAATGACCAGTGCTAAAGCCAGGTTCAATGAGCATAGCAGCTTGCAGAGACTTACTCTAATAGGAAAGAAAATGCACAAAGATGACATGGCTACTTCGCAGGTAATGGATGAGACATTAAGAAAGAGATAACACAGGGCAGAAGCCAGGGAAATGGAGAGAAGTGGAGAGATCCCCAGAGAGTTGTGCAGATGGAGCTAAGCAAACTCACTACTGGTGTCCATGTCAAGGGTAAGGCAAAAGGAGAAACAGGGATGCTGCCCGAGTTTTTATTTGAGCAAACAAGTGGATGCCAGCATTATCAGCTGAGAGGGAGGCATGAAAAGACAGCAGGCTGGCAGGAAATGGACAGGTAAGAGCTGCATTCCGGACCTGGTGGAATACCTCTGAGGCATCCCAGGCATACAAGAGACCTAGTACGCCTGTCTGGAATTCAGGGAAGAGGTGAGAGCTAGCGATATAAACTGAGGAACCACTGGTGTGGAAACGTTTTCCTTAAACTATGGATCTGAATGCCATTGCTTAGAATGAGAATAGAGCTGGCAATGATTCATTACAAGCCATCAGTGAGTTCTCTAAACACAAGGTTTGGAAGGGAAAAAGTCATTAGACACAAACACAGTATTAAAAATAGAGTTTTCAAAGAACAAGTAGAAACATCATACATGCCCATGTGCTGAAAGAAAACGTCTGTGAACCCCAAAGGCTAGCTCTACAAATTAACTTGGCTAATGTAGACGGCTTTTCAAATAATTTAGAGCACATGACAGATTGACTGAATGATCTTTACCATTTACAGAGACTAAGTGAAACAGACGCTAATTAAAATCTCTAACCCTTAGAAGATACATTTTCCTAGGAAATCAGTCAGACTTGATGCATTGTCTGAAACAAACATATAAATAGTAACTGACCCTGAATATGACAGAGCCTTAACAATTTGTCTTCCATTTCCTATAGCTCTAGCAGAGCAATTAGTGATAATTACTCTCCAAAGAATCTCTCAGGTATTCTGAGTACAGATACCCTGAGGAATCTTCAGCCATGACTGTCTGTGTTCTGTATTCAGTTTTTTGGCCAACTTAAAGGTACTTTGTGTAGCCCACACGCTCTTCTCCAGG
>PVKA01014533.1:0-52183 GCA_004027165.1 Ctenomys sociabilis
TGTAGTTCCTTTGTCTGTGTCATCCATGTGGATGAGTCACGGCCAATGCTTGACCAGATTGCTCTCTGTGAGAGCCTGAGAGAAAGTTTTCTCTTCATGTGACTCTCCCCAGGCACACTATAGAACTTCAATCTCTTTCCTCTGTGGCTCCACAATCTCCTTGCTCAGAAAATTTGGAGCTCACCTGAGTCTCATAATAAATCAATTGAGTCACATAAGGCAAAGTGAATGGCATATGCTGCAGGATACTAATCAGCTTTTCTTCTGGATGGTTAAAAACCTAAGATCCCAAGTCAGAGTTGAAGAAATAGAAGAGCCACAAGGCCAGCCAACATTTTGGACCTAGCCTTTCAAGGTCAGCGAAGACTCAGGACATAGGAGAACCTGTACTGCGATTTTACCATATTTAAAGTCATGCAGACATCACTGTTATCAAAGTTCAAAATATTTTTGCATCCCAAAAATATGCACTGTGCCTCTCAAAAATCACTCCTTAATTATCCAAGCTTCCCTAGAGAAAAAGAACCAATAATATTAATATGTAGAAATACAGGTAAAAGGAAATTTACTGTAGGAACTGACTCACAAACTATGGAGCCCAGACAGTCTTACACATGACCTGTACAAGCAGGAGAACTGAGAAATCTCATAGTGGAATTCACTCTGAGTTGCAAGGCCTGAGAGTCTGTGGATGGCTATGGTGGTTGTTTGATTAAGGCTTAAGTTTCAGTCTGATTCCTAAAGCTTGAGAACTAGGAATATTTGTCCTTGAAGTTAGGAGAAACTCAGGTAGAGAGTGGGCCAATTGATTTCTCCTGTGGTATTTTTTTTTCTTTTGTTCAGACTGATTGGATGCTATCTGTCCACGTTGTGGAAGGATATCTTTTGTGTTCCATCATTTCAAATGGTAATATCCTCTTGAAATAACTCTTAAAATACACTCAGAAATAACATTTACTGTGCCAGAGAGATAGCTCAGTTGTGCAAATACCTTTTCGAAATTTCAAGGTCTTGAGTTCAATTCCCATACCAATTATATTTACAAATCATTTGGGCATTCCTTAATCAGAGCAAGTTAACACTTAAAATTAACGGTCAGTCTCCAAAGTGTGGGGGACCTGCAGGTTGGCTCAGTTGTTTAAGCTCCTGCTCATGCAAACACAGTCAAGTGCAGGATCGATCCTCAGCTCCACCTGCCTTCCCAGACCAGCCCTTATGTCATCCTGAGGCAGCCCCCCACCAAAAAAAAAATTCCTTCTCAACTTTATAGACCAGCCAAATAGCTCAGAAGACTAAAGAGCCTGCAATCAGGCACAGGGGCCAGGGGTTTGATCCCCGGGAATGCCATACTGGCCCCACCCCTGGAGCACACTGAGACAGCACTTGAGACTGGGTGTGGTGGAGAGTGCCTGAAATCTCAGGTCTTGGGAGGCTGTACACTGGTGGATCACTACAAGTCTGATTTAGTAATGATACCCTGAACCCTCTGTAGACCCTTCCCTAAAATACAAAATAAATCTCCTGATTGTTATCTCTACCAGTCCCTAGACACTCTACTCATTTCTTTCTATTCCTGTGAATATGCTTTTTTTTTTAATCACAGACGTTTTATATAAATAAAATCACATGTTATCTTAACTGAATTCTAGTACTTAGCATTACATTGGTTGTTTGTCTGTCATAGACGGCTTTTATCAGATTGAGGTATAGTTCATCTATGTCAATTTTCTATAGGGATTTCTCAGAAATGAGTAGTGGGAATTGTCAAAATCTTTTTTGGCATCTATTGAGCTGATCAGGCTGTTTTTGTCTTTGGCTCTGTTGATATGCTGTATTCCATCTACAGATTTGCATATGTTTGAACCATCTCTGCATCCCTGGTGTGAACTTCACATGCTCATGGTATAATATTCCTGATGATTTGCTGCATTCTATTTGGCCATAGTTTATTGAGAATTTTTGCATCTGTGTTCATCAAGGATCTCGGCTTATAGCTCTCTTTTTCGGTTGGGTCTTTCTCAGGTTTGGGTATTAGTGAGATACCTGCCTCAAGAAATAAATTAAGGAGAATTGCTTTCTTTGCAATTTCATAGAAGAATTTGTGGGTATTAGGATCAAATCTTCTGCAGATTTCTAGTAAAATTAATCTGTGAACCCATAAATATCTGTGCTTTTTATGTATGTAAGTTTTTTTTATTTCATTTACAATTTCATTGACAGATATTGTTGTATTCAGAATTTTTATGTCTTCTTGATTCAGCTTTGGTAATTTGTACACATCTAGGAATCTATCTCTCCATTTCTTCAGTGTTTTCCATCTCGTGAGAGTAAAGATTTTCAAAGTATGTATTCATGATCTTTTGAATATTTATAGGATCTTTAGTAATTTCACCCTGTACTTTTTATTTTGCATTGTTTTGTTTTTGTATTTAGGACAAGGTGTACAGGATCTCACTGCATAGATCAGACTCATAGTGATCTACCTGTTTACAGTCTCCAAAGAGCTGGGATTATAGGCATGTGCCACTATGCCCAGTCTCAATTGCCAACTCAGCATGCCCCAGGGGTGGGGCTGGCACAGCAGACCCAAGGATCAAACTCCTGGCCCTTGAATCTGCCTAAGCAAGTGCTTTAATCTGCTGAGCTGTTTGGCTGGCCCCACCCTATTTATTCCTTGTTGCTTTAACTTGAGTTTTTCTCCTTTCCTTGATGAAGTTGGCTAGGGGGTTATCGATTTTATTTAATGTTTAAAAAATACAACTCTTTGATTCATTAATTCTTTGTATTGTTTCATTTTTCTGAATTGCATTAATTTCTGCTCTGTTCTTTCCAATTTCTTCTCTTCTTTGGGCTCTGGGCTTGATTGGCTCTTCTTTTTGTAGAAGCTTGAGGTACAGCACCAGTATACTTACTTTTTCTCATTCTGTTTTCCTAATATGTGAGTTCACTGCTGTAAATTTCCCTTTGAGAGCTGCTTTCAGTGTATCCCACAAACTACAGTAAGTTATGCTTGAATTTTCATTGGATTGTAGATGTGGCTTAATTTCATCTTTTATCTATTGGTGCTGAAGAAGAATGTTATTTAATTTCTATCTGTTTATGGTTTTCTTTTGCAGTTTCTTTTGTCCCTAGTTTCCAGTTTCATTGCAGTATTGTCAGATAATATTTGTGGAAGAATTTCAATTTTATAGCACTTACTTTAGCATGATTAATGAAATAGTATGTGTTCTATTTTAAAGAATATCCCTCTGCAGCTGCAGAGAACATGTACTCAGATGCTGTTGGGTGGGACACTCTGTAAAGGTGCACTAAGTTCATTTGTTCAAAGGTTTGGTTCAGTTCTACTACCTCTTTGCTATTTTTTTTGTCCAGTTAACCTATCTCTGAGATAATAGTGTATTAAGGTCTATAGTGAGGATTGTGTATTGGTTATTTGATTTTCATGTCATTTAAAATTTGTCTTAGGCTAGGGAGATAGCTTGGTACTCTAAGCACCTTCTTGGCAAGCACAAGGAATGGGGTTCAATCCCTGGTACTGTCTTCCATACTGGCCCTGAACCAGGTATGGTGGCACATGCCTGTAATCCCAGGACTGGAGATGCTGAGACAGGAGGATTGCTATGAGTTTGAGCTTTGTAGTGAGATCCTGTACCAAAAATGAATAAAAGATCTAGCAGGGGCTGAGGATTCAATTCCCAGGTCTGCTGTGCTGCCACTGCCCCCAGGGAGCGTTGAGATGGCAATTGAGGTTGGACATGGTGGTGCACACCTGTAATCTCAGCTCTTGGGAGGCTGTAAACAGGCAGAACTCTACAACTCTGGTCTAGTAATGAGACCCTGAACACACTGTAGACCCTTTCCTAAAATACAAATAAAATAAAAAAGAGATCTTTAAAAGTTATAATTTACTCCAGAAATTTTTTTTTTGCCAAGAAGTCAAGCAATAACAGATACTGGTGGGATTGTGGGTAAACAGGAATACTTCAGTGTTTGTGGGAGTGCAGACTCATGCCACATGTCAGTGCAAAGAGTCCTCAAAAAAAAAAAATCCTAGCGATTTTGTTTGAGTCAACTATTCTTATTAGTAAATGTATGAAATAATTAAAACCATCATACCACAGTGATTTATGCATACTTAACATTTACAGCGGGCCAGCCAAATAGCTCAGTGGATTAAAGCCCCTGTAAGCAGGCACAGGGGCTGAGAGTTTGATTCCTAGGTCTGCCCTGCCTGCCCTGCCCCTGAGGCAAGGTGAGACAGAGACTGAGATTGGGTGTGGTGGTGTGGGCCTGTAATCCTAGCACTTGGGAGGCTGTAAATAGGAAAATAACTATGAGTCCAATCTAATAGTGAGACCCTGAACACCCTGTAGGCCCTTTACTAAAACTGAAAAAAAAAAAAAACAAAACAAAAAACAGAGGACGCTATGGTGGGTATGAGTCATCTTCTCAATAGCTCCCAAGCCAAGTGTCATTGAACCCATTTTTTCCTGTTAATTTGTCTTGAAATTGTCTCATTGCTATTTGTTCTTCAATTAAAAATAAATAAATAAAACATTCATAGTGGCAGAGTCTGTAATAGCTAAATCTTGGAAACAGGCAGATGTCCACCAACTGATGAATAGATAATGAAGATGTGGTATTTTTATACAATGGGATATAACACCTCCATAAAACAGGAAAACCTTTCTAGGTAAATGGATGCATCTAAAGGCCATACTTCTATGTGAAATAAATTGGGCACATGTGTTTAAATCCCACACTGTTTCTCTGTTTTGAAGAAATGAAAGTGTGAGTGAGAATTAAAGTGTGGAATACATGTTGGGAAATGAGAAGAAAGTGTTAAACTGCTAGGAAATGAAGGGAGAGATATGAAGAAAAGAATATAAGGAAAAAATGGTTGTAAAGTTTTGTAAATAAGAAGGAAAGCAAGGGTGGAAGGGAGAAGAGGGAAATAAGGAGATGAAGCAACATGTATGAATTTCCTATGACAAATCTTACCTTTATGTATACCTAAAATATACCAATAAAATTTTTAAGTGCCTACGTAATTCATGTGACATTATCTATTTATTTATTTATTTATTTATTTATTTATTTATTTATTTTATTTTATTTTATTTTTTTTTTTTTTTGGCGGAACCAGGGATTGAACTCAGGCTCTTGCGCTTGCCAGGGAAGCACTTATTCCACTGAGCCATCTCCCCAGCCCCTAAAGGTTTTTTTTTTCCCCCCAAAGGAGCTTTTTTTGGTCTTATTTTTACTATTTTCTTTTTTGGAACCGAGAATCGAACTCTGGACCTCGCGCTTGCTAGGCAGGCGCTGCGCCACTGAGCTACATCCCCGGCCCCATGTGACATTATCTACATGCAGGAAAAGATAACTCACTTTTCAGAAATCTATGTTTTCTGGGCCAACATTTTATTTTAAATTTACAATTTAACTTTGCAATCACAGCTTGTCAAACATGAAGTGTGACCTTCTGGAGGTGTAATACTGAGAGCAGAAGCCCACCCTTGTGGTCTCAGCACTGGAGAGGCTGAGGTGAGAGGATCAGTGGACCCCAGAGTTCAGTCCTTTCTTGGACAACATGTTGAGACCTTTTCAACCAAAAAACTACTTTGTAAATTATTATACAACATTAAAACATTTTTGATAATATTTCTATCAATTCTATAAATTTTCCCAAATGCATAAAGTCATGTAATCCATACACGATCAAGATAAAGGACAATTCGATTGTTCATTAAGACATCATATGTTTTAGAGTCATGCTATGAATTCCCAATGACGACTAACCTGTTGTACTTCTATGCACTTTTGTTTTGTCTTCAATGTCATATGAACAAAATTAAATAGCATATATTCATTTGAAACTCTTTTCATATGGGATTTCTGGAGAAATGGAATAGGTTAAATATAATAGGAGATTTATTGTGGGAAATGGATCATATGCTTACAGAACCTGAGAAGTCTCACCATATGCTCTCTAAAAACTGATGCTCGAGGACAGCCAAAAGCATAACTCTCCCATGTCCAAAATCCCGAAAACAAGCAACAGGAGATGATATAAACCCAGGAGTAAAAAGTTATGAGAGAGAGGAATTCCATATCCAAAGACACGACCAGATGGATATTTTAGTTCAAGAAAGAGAACCAACCTTTATCCATTGTTTTTGTTTTATCCAGGTCCTCAGTGGATTGCTTCATCTCCATGCATATTGATGGAGATGGATTTTTCTTTACTAATTCTTTGCTTATTCAAATTGTAATCTTTTCCAGAAATATCACCAAAGACATGTGCAAAAATAATGTATAACCAGTTATCCAGACATCTTTTACCACAGCCAAGTTGACACATAAAGTGCACCATGGCAAGTTTTTATGGTTTGTGTCTTAATGTCACTCCCAAAGCCTCATGTGGTCATGAAAGGCAAGCTTTTGGGGGCAGCTAAATGCAGGTTCATTATCTAGTGCTGAAATTGGGGATGGGAGCGATACATCCACCATGGGGTGGTCAAGCTGCACACAATACAATGGAAGAGAAGCAGCTTGTTCCTCTCTTTACTTTTTGTTACCTTTCACTGCCATGAGCTGTTGTCCCTCTGCCACACCACTCTGCCTTGGAGCAGATGATTACGGACTGAAATCTCCAAAATCTATGAGGGAAATAAAACTTTTCCTCTTTAACTTTGGTTGTCACATATTTTTCTCAGCAATGAGAAAAGTAACTAAGACATAAAAATCATTTTTTGTCAATTTGGCACCCACGCACAGCTCTTTAAATCACATAATCTCCAAATAAAGAAGACAACACAGTCTTCTTTATTTGGAAAAAAATAAAGATTTTCACTTTTCATGTATATATTTATACATGAACTTATCTATAGTAAAATAAGGTGGATACACTACTAATTTTTATCCCTCACATTTTATCTGCCATTGATATTCCTTCTACTACCCATTCCTGAAGCATCTGGGTCATGTTAATTCTTTTGGGGTTGGATTGTTCTAGTTTTATATTAAATACAGGACATGATAATAATAATAAGAGATTCCTAAAGTATCTCTTATTTTTGACAGCACAGTAACTGCCAGGCTTCAGGATCAAAGTCGGGGGGCAAAAAATTCCATCCTTCAGGTAGATGGAAGATGAGTCTATCAAATAGCACCAATGCTCATGAAGTGAAGAGCATTTAGCTGACAAGGTACCTGGGGGTGTTGAAGATGGAATCCATGGGCATGCAAAGAAGTGGCTTACTGTAGATGAAGGTCTTGTTATGGCATCAGTTGAGGCCAACAGCTCTGTAAGGTTCATAGATATCCAGAGTAAAAAGCTCTAGCCCAAGACCTGTGTAGCCCTTTTATTAAAAACAATCCTGCCTGATAAAAAATGTGCACATATACATAGGTAAATATTTGCAGTTATGTAGCATGTATAAATATGTACACAAACATAAGTTGCATATATGGCATGATCAAAAATTGAACTAAAGTTAAATTTTTAAAAATTATTACAGAAAAAGTTATTGTGCTGTCCACATGAAATAAAGCAACAGCCACCCTACTGGGCGTGCTGGTGAGAAAGCACAGAAATAATTCTCTCCAGTGTCTCCAGTTGAGCTATAGTTCTCCCAGTTTGCTCAAGAATGCTTGTCTACACCATTAGGGGTAGTGCCTAACCCTGAAATGTACAAGTAGCCCTCTACGGGGTTGTCTCTTTAACCTGATACCATCTTGCTTCATGCATACTTTCATTGCCTTCATGAGGGCTGATGTCTAGCTGATCCTTATGTTTGTGTATCTCACACAGTTCCATGTGTAAGTACTATGTATAAACATCTATGAAATGGGACTCTTTGGGATTTATGAGGCTTTGCAAAGGTCAATGTGTCAATGTTCCAGAAGGCTCCAGACACATTGCCATTAATTCCCTTCAAAAATACTTCCCTTTACTTTGACAATATTTATTCTATAATTCTTGCCACTTTCTGAAAGTTCTGGAATTCCTCTTTCACAAGTGTCCTGTTACACATTCATACCTCATACAATCAGGTATGAGGTATGACTGCCTCATACCTGATTGAAAACATTTACTTTCATGAACATTTTCACTTTGAGGAAGAGCCAGAAGTTGCACAGTGTATGAATAGAAGAACAGAGCGCACTGCAGTAGTTTGTAGGTCCTGGCCTTAGGATGGCGCTGAGCAGAACCATTCAATGTATTCTTAATCATACTTCTGAGAGATGCTCACAAATATGAGATAACCTAAAACACAGTGCAGCACACACCTGCATGTGTATTCATGCCTAGACCCGTTGATACAGGAAACAAAATGCCCGGAACCTTCTATGTTCAAGTGAAACTGAGCTATGGAAGTGCATCAAGACATTGCCTTATTAAAACCCCAGTCCAAGTGTCATCATGTACTCCTAAAGACTACCAGATGTTAAAATTATCTATCAGCTTGGAAGCCCATGTTTGAAGGGCAGGAGCACACAGTGGCACAGCAATAGAAGCTTTTTCCCAGGTAGAAAGGTCATCCAGTCTGAGTTCTTAAATTGTGATATAAGCAGCACAGATAAGTATAAAGAATTAGAAGTCTAGCTATAACCAGGGCTAGCAGTGGTTCACACTAAAAACCTCCAGAGACACATATGGGACAACTATCAGACCCCAGGCAAGGAGAACAGCAAGTTGTATGTAACCACCAAGTTCAGTGAGACTTTAACTGGATCACAGAGCCCAAGTAAATGGTCTCAGCAATAAATTCTACTTTAATAGCAACACCAGGGGTGCTATGAACCATAGGACTCCTCTACTTGCTGAAAATCCCACAAAGGAGAAGGCTGCTGCCGTAAATTTTTAAGATAATATCCTCCTGTAAGTTCAAGAAATGTGTATCAGAGGTACACCCTCAGGCCTCGTATCTGTAGGTACATGGATAAGAAATATGACTGAACTGAACCAGAGCTCCAACTGTGAAGCAAAGAGGGGTCTCAATGAGCTACTTCCTGGGCTGCTGGTGAGATGACCTGCACGTATCCAAGCCAGTGAGCTAATAAGCCTCCAACACAAAGCGGTAAGCTTTTAGCAACTATGTTCATAGAGACTTGGAGAAGTTTAGGATCAGAAGAGCTAGGCAGTGGTTTGTATGTACCCTTAACACCTGTAACTCTGTGAGTAGTATTTCCACATGTGAACACATATGTAGAGTTGTGCTCATTCATTCAGGTTGAATAGATCTACAAATGTACTAAATACTTATACTTACATGGAAATTTACCACTACATATTAGTGGCTCTGTCTGAGAGCCTGAGGTCTCACACCACACTACTTAAAGAAAATTCCCAGAGACAAGCTTTTTAGCAACAGACACACACAGAAGAAAACTTTTTATCTGAAAGAATAAATATTGACACCATGCATAATGTGTGATTTATTCATAACTAGATAAATAAGCCAACTTATGCATAAATACATTTTTGTCATGGACGGAGCCCTTTCCATAGCACCTGACAGGTACTCCAGTGTGTGTCTGTCTCAGAGCAGAAGTCTGTCGGCGAGAGCCAGAGGACTGGAGCTGAAGTCAAATGCCACTCTTGTGCTGTCCTGCATAGGTCTAGCAATCAACTCTAAACCAAAGTTTTCTCAGCATTAAGCCACAAAGAGAAATAGTGCCACTTCATGAGGGCCGCAAAAGACCCCATTTGAAAGAATTAGTCCTCAACATGTTTTTTAATAAATGCTCACTTTCCCTAAGGTTGTCATTACATGGTTATTTCTACAATTGTTACTTTGTGACTGAATTGAGGAAAATACCCAAGTTAGATATGGCTGCATAACTTTATATAAAGTAAGGTCGATAGACATATGGATGGTTGTCTTCACTCTCTTTTGTGTTATGAAAATTTTGTTTTATGATAATTTTTTAGACTTTAAAATAAAAAGAAAAACACATGCAAAGACATGGCAGTAAATTGTTTATAAGCATTGTTGAGTATAGGGTAGCTCAGCAGCACAGCACCTGCCTGGCACATGCAAGGTCCAGAGTTCAATTACCAGTACCAAAAACAAACCAGAAACATGCTCTAAAGAAACAGATTGAGAAAGGCCAAAGAGATAGCTCAGTGGACTGAGCACCCCTGGTTGGATCCCCAGCAACAATGTTGCGCAGGCCCCACCCCTTGGGTGTGCTGAGGAGGCCACCGAGTCCAGGTGTGGTGGTGCATGCCTATAATCCCAGCACTGGGGAGGCTGAAAACAGAAGAATCACTCCAAGTCCTAGCTGCATAGTGAGACCTTGAAGCAAATGCATAAACACACACACACACACACACACACACACACACACACACACACACAGGGTTGGGAATGTAGCTCAGTGACACAAGTGCCTGCCTGGCAAGGGCAAGGTTCCAAATTAGATTTTCAGTATAAAAAAAAAGATAGAGCTGTGGTCCTCCCTTGCTTGCTTTGCCAACTTTTGTCCCCTCTGGACTACTTCTCCTCAGAGACGCCACTGTGCCTTGGAGCTAGCCAATGACAGACTGAAACCTCCATAAACTGAGCTAAATAAACCTGTCCCTCTTTAACTTTGGGTATTCTGTGTCAACAGTGAGAAAAAAGTAACTATGACCGTATTTAATTTGGACTTGTTATTTGTGTAAATCTTGTCCGAATTTTTTATTATAAAGCCCTTTATGGTTGTCATTTACAAGATTAATAATAAATGTGTGAGGTAACAGATACACTAAGTTAGCTATGGTAATCTTTTTCACTCTGAAGAGTATTTGTAGCTATAGAAGTTTATTTTCAATTACATTAATTTTTTAAAATGATACATTAGAACACACTATAGCTCATAGTAATGGGATAGTAAGTGCTGTTTCATTATGAAACCAGGTAAACATATTTATCTCTTGAAACACTTATTTCTTTATAGCAAAAATACTCAAAGTCCTTCCAACTCTTTGAGATAAATCCTACACAAACATGCTGGTTTTATTTCCTCTGGATGTATACCCTGAATATAGCATTGCCCCATTATGTGATCTTATAGTTTTAATTAAACTTTCTGAGGAACTACAGCGCTCTGTCCCCTAGAGGCTGTGACAGTTTGTCACTCCCTGCCCCAACAGAGTGCAGAGCTTCCCTTTTCTCTGCATTACAGCCAGCACTTGTCACCTTCTATCAGTTTGCTCATTGCCCTTCTCATGGAGTGTACTGATTTCTCACTGTGGACTCAATTGTTATGTCCCTGATAATTAGTGATGTCAAACATGTTTCACTTACTCATTGCCATTGTGCTGGTTACTTTTCTCATTGCTGACACAAAATACCCTACAACCAAGGGTAAAGGAGGGAACATTTTTTATTTTGGCTCACAGTTTGTAGAAGCTTCAGTCTGTAATTGGCTGGCTTGGCGGAAGAGCAGAACACAGCAAGAGAAACCGGCGGGGAACAGTCAAGACTCTCTGTCTCTTACATTGTATGCAGGCTGTCTGCCTTAGGCGGGTGTAGTACTCATGCTTAACCCAAGCCACAGCTGTGCCAAACCAATCACCAACTGATTTACTGATCACACACCCTGAATTTCAGCCACCATTGAAAAAGCCCTATGGCTTTCAGAGGACATCTACACACAAACCATAACACCATGTGTTTGTCTTCTTTTGAGAAGCACCTATCTGCTTCTTTTTTTAATTAGCATTTTTCTGTTGGGTTTTGGAAGCTATTTTTATATTTTGCTTCAGAACTTCTTTTTTTTTTTTTAATTTTTTAAGTTGGAACAGGGTCTCACTCTGCAGCTTGGACTTGTAGTGATCCTTCTGTTTTCAGCCTCTCCAGGGCTGGGATTACAGACATGTGCCACCATGCCCAGACTCATTCCCTGGCTCAGTGCAGCCAAGGGTGGGGCCATTGGGGATGCAATACCAGGGATCAAACCCTGGTTCCTGCACTGGCCTAAACAGGTGTTGAGTCTGCTGAGCTATCTCACCAGCCCTGCATCAGATCTTCTTCGTGACTCTTTCCTTTGGTAAAGTATTTTTGTGTACTGCCTCTGATATATGAAGATGCTATAAAAACAATTTTCATCTTTACTGTTTAGCTCTAATGTCCATCTAGAATTGATTTCTGCATGTACCATGAGGTTAGGGTCAAGATCAATTTTTTTCTCCATAAATTTCCAATGTACTCAGTGAAATTTCACTGCAAAGGCCATTTTTCCTCATTGCACTGTAGTGAAAAAATATAGTCAGGCAGGCATATTTGTAGTGCACCTTTGGAAAATACATTTAGTTGCTTCATTTTCTGTCATTCCTTGTACTAATATAATAGTGTATCTTCTTAATTATAATAGCTTTAAAAGAAAACTAGATGTGTCTTGGGCTAACTTATAATTTTGTCAAAGATATTCTTGGTTTTTCTTGTCTTCATAATACTGAGCTTATAAATTTCTGCAAAATACTGCTTGAAATTTGCCCATTTAATTGAACCTACAGATCCTCGTAGAGAAAGCTAGCATCCTTACTGTATCGGGTTCTAATTTTAGGCTGTGACACAGTCAGCTAATGGTTTAGGTCTTATTTGATTTTTTTCAGTAATATTTTGAGCTTTCTGTGTAGTTTCTTTCCTCATTTTTTTTCTTTGCAGTTTCATTAAAAATGACAATAGTAGAATGGAGTGCATAAATCTCAAGTTTACAACCAGATTAATTTTTGAAGCTGCACAAAATTGTGACATCACCATGTGGAACAGTGTGTATTTTAGCACCCTTGTGATCCCTCCTAGTTGATATACCCTCAAAGATAACCACTGTTCCATATCAAGAAAGATAATATTTATTGTTTTTCAATTTCATGCAAGATGAAACACACAGGATACTTCTGAAAGGGTTCCTTAGCATCAACAGTAAATGTATTAACTTTTGAAATACATATCATGTAAGTATGTATCACAAGTATTTGCAGCACATTGTTCTATGCTAACAAATTAATAATTTTTATTGTTTTGTTATATGTAATGTAGTTAAAATACATATTTATCGATTATATCTATTAATGAATATCTGTGTTACTCCAAGCTACAAATAATACTCTTGGGAACAGTACTGTGCAGTATTTTTGGTAACCATTAGTACTTTGAGCAACCACTGTCAAATTCCTATTATTCTGTTTAGTGACATTCTGTATCTTTTCCGATGTTTCTTTCTTTCATCCTATTTTTAGCCATTTTATATTTTCTTTAAAACAAGACCATTAGCCTCTTCTATTCTTAAATGTATCTCCAAAATTGCTAGACCATGTTATGTCTAGCAATATTATTATAATACAGATAGATGTACATAGAGCTGTAGGTATAGACATATACAGAGAGAGATGGAGATAGAGATGGAGAGGGAAGTTAAATAGACAAATAGGGAGAAATATGGTACTGCTGGGGCTGGGGAAATGGCTCAGTGGAATAAGCGCTTCCCTGGCAAGTGCAAGGCCCTGAGTTCAACCTCTGATTCCACCAAACAAAGAAAAAAAAATATATATGGCAGTACCATATATGGTACTCTATTATCAAAGAGATACAATCATTTACAATCTTATCATCAATATATGAATTTTCTGATTATAGAGAACATATTGAACATCTTACTCATTTTATGTTTTTATTGTTCTATGATTTATTAATATTCCATAATTAACAATTACATATTTTTACACAGAAATTTAGAAAACTAACCATATATAGCACTGTAGCAGGACAGTCCTATGCCATTTCATTTCTTGTCTCTTGTTTTCATATTTACCCTATTTTTTTAAAAAATAAATATTTACTTGACAGTATAGCAGTGATTGATATGACATGAGAAACAGTACATATAAACTTTTGATATGATTTAGGTATGAGTGCCTTGTCACTTAATTTTATTGCAAATATTTTTAAATTTCTTAAAAATATTTTTAAAGAGAATAAAAAGTAGTAAAAATATTAGAAATCATACAGCACTTCATGAAACAAAATTGCAGGAATTCAACAATGGCTGTTATGTTGCACATTGCTGTCTTTCTTCCCTATCTTGGACTTGTTTTTTCACTCTTGTAATTTTGTTCTTATCTCAATAAAAGTTCTAATTTTGAGGATATCAAATTTATCAGTAATTGGCTTATGGTTCTTGGTTGTGTGTCTTATTTCAGAACTCTTCCTATGCTAAAATCACAAACACATCTGCCAGCACTTTTAAAACATTTTTGCATTCTTTTCCACATTTTGGCTTAGGAACTGCTAAGAGTGGTAAATTGTGTCAACCTGAGAAGTTTAGAAGATTAACTAGGCTCCCAGCAGGGGGCCGGGGTCATTACTTTATAATTATCCTGAGCCTGTGCAAGAAGATGGTAGCAGATGCTGTGGGTGTGAAGGATGCCCCTTCTCAGGGTCGGCAGCCTATACAGTAAAAGGGAAATGAAGAAAAACTGACTGCTGGTTCTTCAGAGGAGTCTGGTCTTCCCCTTCAGTTTGGTCCTTGTCTCTGGGCTTCTGATGCAGACTGTTCAGGGAATCTTCAGCCTTCTGACATAGATTCTTCAGCCTTCCACCAAAGTCCTGACACGGACTTTCACAGAGCACTGTAGGGAGTTCCAGGCCTTCGACAGCACCTTTCAGTCTCCAGCATGTAGATACCTTTTGTGTGCTTCCTCATCCACCTCTGTGGCTGAGCGTCATAAGCTAATCTTAATCTTGTACCTTCTTATGCATTTGTTTATCATGTGTTGTATCTGTTTCTCTATTAAACCCTGACTGATACAGATTTTAGTAACAGGATTGGCTCTAGAGAAACAGAATTATAATGATGGCATTCTTTAATGGTTTGAGGGGTTCCTGGAATTGACTCTGCAATTTTCATGAGATCTAAGGACACCATGGTCTCTTCCTTCCCCTTCTACAGGGTATACTCATAGTCCTTGGCATTAATGATTTAACTTGATGCTCCAGGTAAACCCATTTGGTTATCCTAGTTCACCACTTGTGAGATGTCAGGATAATAGCTACTCTGTACATGACAAGTTTGAATTTCTTTGGAGAAATATAATTGTAATGGCTGGTTGGTTTTAGCATCCCTGGAAATACTAGTGAAAGAAAACAATGAGCTCAAAACCTCCATGTGAAGTCTAGCATCTTCTGACTGTGAGGACAAATTTAATAAAGGAAAATAAAGAGCTCAGAAATTAAACTTCCCAGTTCCAGACATAGAAAAGAAAGTTCAAAGTTTCTAAGTGTGTCCTGAAAGAAAATTTCTCTTTTAAGTGAAATGCTGAGATTACAGAAACCCAGAAACAGTCCCTCATAATTCCATTGGCTGAACTGCAACATAAGTTTAATTCTAAATATATCTGAAGCAAAGCTGAGGGCATTGATCATCAAGGAATAGGAACCCACAAACTGGGATGGAGATGTGTGGGAGGACCCTGAGGATGTTGAGTTCCTAGATCCTGGTGAGATTAGTTTGCCAGAGGAAGTTGTGGTAGAGGCACCACCACCTTCACCCCTGTGGAGTTAGTGTCTCCTAGAATGCGTGAGGAGACCAATCCTGTGTGACCCAAGAGGGATAAGCTGACCCACCCTCACTACCCACTTTGCTTCTAGACTCACAACCTGGCTCAAATCACAGGGTGAGAGCATACTGTGACCCACAAGGATGTCCACTATTCTTCCAAGTGGATTCCTTGCTGAGTTTTCTAACTCTTATAAGTAGAGTCCTAAGGAATAATTGTGAGAATGGATTTTATGGGTGTGGGATAGTGGGGGGTGAATATATACTTGGACTTGGCTACTTGTGTGGGTTGATTTAGCAGAGATTCTGAACTTAATGTTACAGTTTGTGGAACAAAGAAAGGTATTAATAGTCTATTTGGTTGGTTGACAGAATTATAGATCAAAAGATGGCCTGCTGTGAATGAGTTAAAGTTCCCTGGTATTCCATGGTTTACTACTGATGAGGGGATTCAGAGGCTTAGGGAAATGGGGATGCTGGAGTGGATTTGTGGCATTGGCTGATGAGCTGTGCATGGTGTTCCCAAAAGTGAAATAGATGGCAAGCCTATTTTACTAGATTTATAAATTTAAAAAATTAAGAGCAAACGAACAGAAAACCTACTTCAAATTGTGACAATAAGGAATCATGGCGCTTATCCAGTTCCTGGAAGTAAGCCAGTTTACAGAGCCAGAATCCCTTGAGTGAAGGGGAGGCCAGGTCCTTGAGGAAAGATGCTGATGTGCCTAAAATTTGTACAGTCAGGCTTTCTCCCATCCTTCCTAGAGGGATCTAAGGCCTTTTGCCTGAATGGCTGTACACTGGGGAAAGCAAAGGGATCTCCTGATACTGGTTGTGAACTGACAGTGATTCCAGTGGACCCAAAAAAATCATCATGGCGCAGTGATAAGTGTAGATTCCTATGGAGGTCAGGTGATCAATGGAGTCTTAGCAAAAGTCCAACTCACAGTAGGTCCAATAGAATTTGAATCCATTTTGTAGTCATTTCCCATTCCAGAATGCTTCCTTGGAATAGGTAGGCTCGGCAGTTGGCAGAATCCTCACATTGGTTCCATAACCTGTCATGTGAGGGCTATTACAATTGTAAAGGCCAGATAGAAGCCAGTAGAGTTGCCCTTGCCTGGTAAAATAGCGAACCAAAAGCAGTACCACATTCCTGGAGGGATTGCAAAGATTAGTGCCGCCATCAAGGACTTGAAGGATGCAGGGGTGGTGGTCCCCACCACATCTCCATTTAATTCTACCATTTGGCCTGTGCAGAGGACAGATGGGTCTTGAGGAATGACAGAAGATTACCATAAACTGAACCAGGTGGTGACTTCAATTGCAGCTGTGGTACCAATTTTGGTTTCCTTGCTTGAGCAGATTAATACATCCCCTGGTGGTTGGTATGCAACTGTTGATTTGGCAAATGTCTTCTTCTCCAGACCCATCCATAAGGACCATCAGAAACAATTTGTTTGAAGCTGGAAAGACCAGCAGTACATTTCACTATCTTGCTACAATGGTATATTAACTCTCTTGCCCTGTGTCACAGATTAGTTCGTAGGGACCTTGGTCACCTTTCTCTTCCTCAAGATATTGCACTGGCCCATTACATTGCTGATGTTACACTGACTGGGCCCAGTGAGCAGGAAGTGTCAGCCACTTTGGACTTGTTAGTACAGTATTTGACAGCCAAAGGATGGGACATAAATCCTACAAAAATTCAAAGTGTTTCTATCTCAGTGAAGTTTCTAGGAGTCCAGTGGTGGGGAACGTGTAAAGATAGTCCTTCTAGGGTAAAAGATAAGTAGTTCTATTTTGCTTCCCCTATAGCCAAAAAAAAAGAGGCACAGTACCTACTGGGTTATTTGGGCTTGGGGGTGGCACACTCCTCTCTTAGGTGGCTTACTCCAGTCATTTGCTGAGTGACTTAGAAAGCTGCTTGTTTTGAGTGGGGCCTAGAACAAGAAAAGGCTCTGCAACAGGTCCAGGCTGCTGTGCAGGCTGCTCTGTTCCTGGGGCCATATGGGCCAGCAGATCCGAAGGTATTTGAAGCGTCAGTGGTAGATAGAGATGCTGTCTGGAGTCTCCTGCCGGCCCTCATAGGTGAACTGCAGAGGGGGGCTTTAGGATTTTGGAGGAAGGCAGATGAGTACTTCAAGACCTGAAAAAAAGCACTTGGTCTGTTACTGGGCCTAGTGAAAACTGAACTCTTGACCATGGGACACCAGATCACCATGAGAACTGAGTTGCCCTATCATAGCCTGAGTGTTATCTGATGCCATGTGCACAACAATATTCTTATCATTGAATGGAAGTTGTATGCTCATAATCAAGCCAGGGCAGGCCCAGAGGATGCAAGCAAATTACATGAGAAAGTTTTCTAGATACCTATGGCTCCTACACCTGCTATACTGCCTTTTGCTTCCCAGCATGCACCTATGCCAATGTGAGGTGTACCATATGATCAGCTGTCACAGGAAGAGAAAGTTAGAGCCTGGTTTGAAGATGTCTCTACAGGCTATGCAGGTGCAACACACAAGTGTACAGGTGCAGCATCACAGCCCCTTTAGGAAACATTCGTGGAGGTCAGTGGTGAAGGGAAATCATCACAGTGCACAAGACTTTGGGAAGAGTACATTTTGCCTGGCTGGAGAAATGGCCAAGTGTGTGAATTTATACTGATTCACGGACCATAGCCAACAGCCTGGCTGGATGGTCAGGAACTTGGAAAGAGCACAGCTGGAAAATTGGTGACAAAGGTATTTGGGGAAAAGGTATGTGGTAGGCCTCTCCATTAGGCAGAAGATGTACAATTACTTGCTTCTAGGGACAGCCAGCTAGCTCATGGGACTAAAGTGCCTGCTTAGGCAGGCTCAGAGACTGGGGTTCAATCTTCAGTGTGCCACGCTGGCCCTGACCCTGGGGTGCACTTAGATGGTGATTGAGACTGGGTGTGGTGGCATGTGCCTGTAATCCCAGTGCTTGGGACACTGAAAATAGGAGGATCACTATGATTCTGATCTGTGTAGTCAGACCCTGTATACCCTGTACTAAATACATTAAAAACAAAAACAAAACACAGGTGTTTTCACAGCTTTGCAGTTCCCAGGAAGATAAATCAGATAACATATACAAAAATATTTTTTCCATGTAACTGCTCACCAAGAGGTGATATCAATAGAAAAAGACTTTCATAATCAGGTAGATAAAATGGCCTGTTCTGGTGCCAGGGAGGTGGCTCAGTAGAATAAGTGTCTGAGTTCAATCCCTGGTTCTACCAAAAAAACCCCAAACAAACAAATAAAATGGCCTGTTCTGTGAGTAGTGGCCTGCTTCCTTTGAAAGCTACCCTGTCATTGGTCAGTGGGCCCATGAATAGAGTGGC
The DNA here is from genome assembly GCA_004027165.1 of Ctenomys sociabilis. Taxonomy (NCBI): domain Eukaryota; kingdom Metazoa; phylum Chordata; class Mammalia; order Rodentia; family Ctenomyidae; genus Ctenomys; species Ctenomys sociabilis. The sequence goes on from PVKA01014533.1 coordinate 18,923, forward strand.
TACAGGGAAGAGGTAATGCATGGTCTCGGTGGCATGAACTCCCACTCACCAAGGCTGATTTGATGATAACCAGTTCTGAATGCCCAATATGCCAGCATCAGGGGCCAGCACTGCATCCCCAATATTGCACCAATGGTGAACCACCTATGACCTGGCAGCAGGTTGATTATATTGGGCCACTTGCATCATAGAAGGGACTGTGCTTTATCTTCACTGACACAGGCATGTGTTCTGGATATGGATTTGCCTGTACTGCAGGTAATGTTTCTATCAAAACTATCATCTGTGGACTTACAGATGCCTAATCCACCATCAGGGAACTAAACATGGCATTGCCTCTGACCAAGGAACACATTTTGCAGCCGAAGCAGTGAGACAATGGGCTCATGCTCATGGAATTCATTGGTCTTACATGTTCCTCACCATCCAGAAGTAGCTGGATCGGTAGATAGGTGGAGTGGCCTTTTGAAGACACAGTTAAGACACCAGCTAGGTGGCAGTAGCCTGCAGGGCTGGAATGAGGTAATTTAAAATGCTGTTGAAAATAACACTATGTAATACTACAGCCATTGTTGAATTTCCATTGTTTTGTTTAGTGAATTTTTCTATTGTTTTTAATACTGTTTTACTATTTTGTATTCTTTTTTAAAAAGAAGAATCTTGAACCATCACTCACTGTATGGTGCTGTGTCACCCATAGCCAAGACTCACAGGTCCAGGAATCAAGCAGTGAGCCCAAGAATGGTAACCCTCACCACTACCTCCATTGATCCACTAGCAAAATTCTGCTTCCTGTCCCCACAACCTTTTCTTTCGGCTTCATAGTCTTAATTCCAGAGGGTGAAAGGCTTGTATCAGAAGCACAGCAATGATACTATTAAACTGGAAGCTAAGACTTTTCCCTGGTCATTTTGGTCTTGTCATGCCCCAAAGAAACAAGCTGAAAAGGGAGCCACAGTGCTGTCAGGGGTGACTGACCCAGGACATCAATGGGAAATTTCCTTCACTACTCCACAGTGAAGGAAAGGAAGGATATACATGGGGTTTTGGAGATCCCTTGGGATGCCCCTTGGTATTACCATGTCCTATTATTAGAATCAATGGGAAACTACATCAGCCTAATACAGGCACAATGAAAAATGGCACAGAGCCCTCAGGAATGAAGGTAGAGTCACTCCATCATGGAAAGAACCAAGACCTGCTAAGGTGCTTATTGAAGGTCAATGGAATACAGAAAAAGTAGTGGAAGAAAGTACTCCTAAATACCAGCTACAACCCTGTGGCCAGCTACAGAAAAAATAATTGGAATTGTAGTATTTCTTCTCTATATGGCTTTAAGGTAATATACTGATAGATTTATACTGGTTCTTAAGGATTACTATGCTGTGTTATAGTGTTCAAGCAGTGAAATGACAAGAATAAACATCACTGAAAGAAAATTTATGTTGTAATCTGGTGTGGGAATTAGTGTGCTTCTCTTTGTAGACAGGATAGTTGTAACATGTTAGGTGTAATTATAAGCATGTATTTGTATCTGGAAACTGGTTTCAAGAAAGTGTTTGGTTGCCAGGTTGACAAGGAGTTGATTGCTATGGTTGACGCAATGTGTCAACTAGAGAAGTTTACTAGGTTAATTAAGTGACTCCGGGTGGGGGGAGCAGGTTCCTCACTTTGTAATCATCCTGAGCCTGTGCAAGAGGGGAGTAGGAGGTGGTGTGGGTGGAAGGCCAGCAGCCTGAGTACCATAAAAGGGAAATGGACAAGGTCTGACTGTTGGTTCTTCAGAGGAGTCCAGTCTTCCCCTTCAGCTTGGTCTTTGTCTCTGGACTTCTGGTGCAGACTGTTAAGCTTCTGCCTGGGACTCTTCAGCCTTCCAGTGTAGACTCTTCAGCCTTCTAACATAGATTCTTCAGCCTTCCGTCACACGTCCATGGGCTTCCTGACACGGACTTGCACAGAGTGCTGCTGTGAGCTCCAGATCTTAGACAGCACCTTTCAGCCTCCAGCATGCAGATCCTTCTGCACACACCTTCTGCGTGCTTCCTCACCCACCTCTGTGACTGAGAGTTGCGAGGGAATCCTGTAATTTCTTATACATTTGTATATCATGTGTTGTATCTGTTTCTCTATTAAACCCTGACTGACACAGGAACCATTCCAAGTAGTTTATGTTATTGCACGGTATAGTTCAAACGTGAAGTCTCACATAGGAAGTTTCATTCCTAATACATCTATATGCAGAGGTGGGGCCTTGGAAGTGACCAGGTCATGTGTCTAAGAATTAATCCACTGATAAGTTCAGGGGTGACTGACCCAGCTGAGTTGACCTTAGGAGGCTGGCCAAGCTAGTAAAGTGTAACCCTTGCAGGGCCCCTTTCAAGGGTGCTTTATCCCTGGCCTTTGCTCTCTTATTTTCACCTTCTCTCTGTTTCATGGCTGCCATGAAGAGAATGAGAATTTTAGTGTGCTGTCCCCTGCTTCTTTCTCAACAGAGGCTTAAAAACAAAGAATTTAGCTGAGCATGGACTGACACTTCTGATACTGTGAGCCGAAGTAAACCTTCCTTTCCAAAGCTGATCACTTCAGGTATTTGGCAACAGCAAAGGAATTCCATGACCAGCACAGAAGACAGGCATTAAGGCTGATTCTAATATCTGGTGGTATCACGTTTTCTTTATCCATTTCTCTTGTGACAGGTACCAAGCTAATTTCATCTCTTGACTATCGTGAAAAGTGCCACAGTGACCACGGGCATGCTGGTATCTCTCTTGTGTGCTGATCTCACTTTTATCCTTGGTATAGTAACCTAGCAGTGGGAGGGCTTCGTGATGTAATAGTTCCCCTGGCAATTTCTTCAAGAACCTCCATGCTTATCCCCATAGTAGCTGTGCTGACTCACACCGTCATCAATAGCACATCAAGATTCCTTCTCCTCTATATCTGTTCCAGTGTATTCATTCATTCATTCATTCATTCATTCATTCATTCATTCATTCATTTATAGTCATTATAACTGTGGTGTAGTAATATATTTTAATAGTTTGGACTTCCATTTCTGTGATGGCTAATAATACTGAGCATTTTTCATAAATTTGACAGTCACTGGTATTCTTTTTTTTGACAAATATCTATCTTACCAATATTAGCAACTTCCTTTATATTTCTATTCAGTTATGATAACTTATTATAAGTGATTATTAAACTTCACCTGTTTTCTTTGTTCTTTAGATGATTACATATAATTTCACTTATTATGTAAATGTAATAAATGATCGTAATCGATTAAAATGTGTACTTGCTTGTATCCCCTCCTTTTTATTATTGGTACATCTTTAAAGATTATGTTTTGTTTTGTTTTTCTTTTATTGATTTGTTTCTGTCTTTGATTTTTAGAGGTTTAGTATGATGTAATTTCATAGCTTTATTGTTGTTTTTACCCTGAATGAAGTCTACAGGGCTTCTTGGTTATGTAGCTTAACATATTTTATAAATACATTAAGAAATTTAGTGGCCAGCATTACTTCATTTTCCTATGTTATTATCTCATATTGATTCTGACTATCCTTGAAAAATAGATATGATTTTCATTCTTGTTCATGTCACACTGGTCTTCATTTGTGTATTTTTGAATTTTACTTGTTAGTGTGTGTGTTTGCAATACATGCAGCTTACACTCACCTTGGGGGTGGATATATGTACATAATGCAGCTTCATTCTTTTTCTAATGCCCCTTTCACCATCTCCCTCCTTCCTTCTCAAAAGCCCACTTCCCCATTTCTGTTCTTGTTGGAATCACTGATCTCATCTCGTGTTTATGACATAGCACGCTGACACTCATCGAGGTTGTTAGGCTCCTGTGCACAGCAGACCTTCTAAGCTAACTACTTCCCCCCCTACTCTCAGCCTGCTCTCTGTGGTCCTATCCCTTCTGCAGTGAGCCATCCCCTCGCTGCCTGTGCATCCCTCACTGCTCTCTTTGTAATTTACCCTGTTGAGATACTATGTGGTGTTTCTGGTGTATTTTACCTAACATTACATGTCTGTATTTTTTATTCTTTAATTTCTTCAGAATTTTCCCGTTTATTGCTAATACTTTGTTCTTCCTTCCCCAGTCTACTCTTACGCCCATGTAGGATTTCAATATTTCTTAAATTTTTGTTTTTAAGATTCTTGATTGTTCATATAATTTGCTTTTAAAATTCTTTTATGTGAATGTAATGCGTTTTTATGAGAGAGAGAGAGAGAGAGAGAGAGAGAGAGAGAGAGAGAGAGAGAGAGAGAGAGTGTGCGTGTGTAGCATTTGGTACAGGGTCTCATTATGCAGCTCAGACTCATCATGCTTTTCCTGCCTCAGCCTCCCCAGCAATGAGATTATAAGCATGCCCAGTCTCAGTGGTGCAGAGGCTCATATCCTGGTCCCTGTGCTTGCCTAAGCAGGCGCCTAGTGTACTGAGTTATCTTGCACACCCTGTATCTCATATTTTTAACATATTAATCACCATCACTTTAAGGTCCATATCAGATACTTTCAATTTTTAGATAAACTATTAATTTTTTAAAATTTAGTCACTTAATTTTACCTCATCCAGGGACAGCCCCCTTGCCCAGTGCTGAAAATCAGCAAATGCCCAAAAGGGACAATATGAAGAAGAATACTTAGGTTCTTAAGTACTAGAGTTTTCTTTTTCCTCAGGTTTTGAACTACCAAATTAAAAAATGTCTTTGTTTTCTGCTAGATATCAGATGTAGTGTCTCTTTGTTTTCAAACCAGGTTTTGAGGATTCTTCTAAGCAGAAAGGCTTTAATGACAAAACTACTTCTTTAATGCCTGAAAAAGAAATCAGCTTCTAACTGTGATTTCCACATGTTGTTCTATAAGAGATATTCTAAAGTCGTTAGATGAAGCTGACTTTAAAATATATGATTTTGCTTTCTAATGTAGGTCCTGATGAAATTGTTTGATATTCTTGGGGGACAGCATTAGTGTCTATTTTCCACTTTATAAAGAAAATTTCCATTTAGATAGAAAATTTTTAAGAAAAGAAAAATGTGTTTGGATATTGAGTAATCAATGACTGGATGGGATGAATATATCCATTGTTAAGCTTAAGAACATTTGTAAGTTCCTCAGAGCTTAAATTCACTGCATTTTGGTGAGTAGAATTGCAAGTGGCAATATTTGAAGACGTGAATTCTCTGCAACTCACGGCAGCTACTATATATGGCTTCTGCACAAATCAGGAAACCATATTTTTGCTCAGTATTGTAAACGTGAAATATGTAATGGCAAGCAACGAAGTCCCTGAGAATTCAGGATGACAGCATTTATGGGATCACTGCATGACAAGTAGACCCAGCGTCCTCTGGTGCTGGCCTTGCTGTGATTTAATTTTGACTGTTGTTATGACTACCATGCTTGTTTGGACTTCTGTCCATTTTCTCATTTTTACTGAAAATTAAACACTAATTCTATAAACTATCCAAGGCCATGATAAAAATTCCTTTTGAGCAATGGCAAATTTTGAGGTTTTGTATTCAGACAAACAGAATCAGAGGAAAATACAAAGGCTATGCTGAAGCAGTATATACGTCACTGGTCTCCAAGGCCAGGATAGACACATGATGTATCAACAATGTGAAGTGTAACAGCCATTGTTGAATTCTTATCACCTGCCATCATGTTTAGTGAAATTCTGTATTGTTCCCAATATTTTTTTTTACTATTTTTGTTCTCTGATTTTTTAGGGCTGGCCAATTAGCTCAGCGAATTTAAGTACCTACAAACAGGCACAGGGACCTGGGTTAAGATCCCTGCACCTGCTGTGCTGGCTCCACCCCTGTTGTGCACTGAGACAGCAATTGAAACTAGGCATGGAGGTGTGTGCTTGTAATCCCAGTGCTTGGGAGGCTGACTACAAGTCTGATCTAGTAGTGATATCCTGAACACCCTTTAGACCCTTCCCTAAAATACAAAAAGAAAAAGAGTTTTAAAAAAGAAAAGTCTAGAAATTAAAAATTCACCTGAGCCAAATAAATTTCAGATATTTAGAAAAGAAAATTAAAAAGCATAAGAAGTTAAGCCAGTTAAATAACCCAAGAGAAAAAAGTTAGGAAATAGAAAACATAATAGCAAACTCTTTCACTCTCAGGACAGGAATAAATGAGCAGCACCATTTATAGAGATACATGCAGAACAAAGCCAAAGGTAAACCTCCTCAATACGTCAAGCATAAGATCATGCCCTCCTGTTTTTTGGACTCTTAGCTGAAGAAACTAAGCATTCCTGTGACAGTATCACAAAATGTCCAATTGTATTTTAAAATATTTTAAACACATGACTCCAAGAGAAAAAAAAAAGATCCAGGTGGAGCTCTGGGAAATTAGGATAGAATATCAAGCATAAATCCGCTGTGATATGAAGAATTAGAAAGATACCCAGAAGAGGAAAGGGGACATGCTGGCATGAAGTAAAATATAAAAATTATGGAAAAACAGGGTTTATTGAAGACAAGTGGCAAAAGCTACTGAAGATCACACATGGATTCAAAGAATCTGCTTGAAACGAAGTTAAGGAATCAAATTCAGAAAGATTATTTGAGGTAATTCGAGCACAAAAGATCATTAATACCACTTAAGCACAGTAGACACCAACCCTCACGCTTAGACCATGTATCCCAAGAGCCTGATTAGCCGCTGGAATCTGTGTGCAATACCAAATCTTGCATGTGCTGTGGTCTCACAGATGTCAATATATATGATAAAGTTTAACTCCTAAGGCACAGTAAGAGATTAGCAGTGAATAATAAAATAAACAATTATAGAAACATACTCTAGTCAACTTGTCATCATCACTACTCTTATGCTTTGGGAACATTATGAAAAGGTTCTTGAACAGAGTGAGGTACAGGGTTACAAGATGAACCTGAGGGGACTTGACTGACCTCATTACATACAAAAGTTACATTTTTGTTATATGGGGCTTGCTTTATCTCAGTCTTAACCATTCAGCAGAGAAGTATAAAAATGGAGGTATATAAAATAAGACCATAATAATAAGCTGGCTCTAGTCAACAGTTTCTTCAGATAACCCCTATTATTGTGAACTGCTGGACTCTGTTGAATTGGTTCACTGAATTCAAGCACCTATAATAATTGAATGACAATGGAATACCCATCTTTGACAGGACTAAACAAAAAGGAAATACAAAGGAAGAACCATTCTGTGGTTGTATAAACAGTATAGTTAGGGGGCTGGGGAGATGGCTCAGTGGAATAAGCGCTTCCCTGGTTAGCACAAGGGCCTGAGTTCAGTTCCCCGGTTCCAAAAAAAAAAAAAATCATTCTTAAACAGTACAGTTAGGATAAATTAAATATGCAGTACTTTTGTGTAATTCTATGAGAAGAAAGATTTGCATTGATAGTGTTTGGACAGAATATCCTGTCTGCTTCTTCTACTATGGATAACCACTAGGAAGATAATAATGTAAAAAGTATTAATCATTGAAACTGCACTATAATTCAGCTTTTAAAAAAGCACAGCTACATTCTCTTAATTCAATGAATAGAGGTATCTGCTTTAATAGTGTTTGTAGATAGAATATCATGTATGCACCTTGTACAACAAAAAGCCACTACCAAAGCAATGTGCAATGTATTAATTGTTGAATCTGTCCTAATTTGATTTGAAACTGTCTCACTGCTATCTGTTCTTCAATAAACTAAAATTTTAAAACAAGGTTCTTGAACACAAGCACTGTGAGCAAGTTCACCTGATCTCCACTCAGCAAGCAGAGGCAGGGAGTGCGCAGCATGGGACACTGGACAAAGGGATGAGTCCTTCTGTATGCTACGGTTGATGTCACAGGAGGGGGCTTTGCAGAGGCCAAGATCTAGAGTTTTAGAGACTGAATCTAGAGTTTGTGATTGGTTCATTGTCAAGTGCTAGGATTAGGAATGTGAGTGTGAGTGCTAACACGCACACTGGGCGGTAGCCTGTGCTCAAGATGACGGTGCAAAAAAAGGCTTTCTCCCCCTTTCTGCTCTTGTTGCTTTTTTCTGCCTTCGACTACCATGAACTGCTGCCCTCTGCCATGCTGCTCCATCTTGGAGTCAGCTGACCACAGACTGAAGCCGCCACAAACTGAGAGCTCAATAAACTCTTTCTCTCTTAACTCTGGGCATCAGGAATTTTGTCTCAGTAACAGGAGAAAATTAATTAAGGCAGACAGGATGGAATGGGATGGGGCAAGATTTCATCATGAAATCAAAATGGTGTACTGTTTAAAATGCATGCTTATTCCTATAATGCTCAGTTGACTATTTCTGGACCATGTGTAATAGAGATGGTAGAAGGTGAAACCATAGAGAATGTGCGGTCTGACACAAATGGAGCTTTGCAATGTAGGCCTAAATGAGCCTTTCACATAGGGAGGGACAAATGACAAACATGCTTGAACTTAACAGACAAAATAGTTATAATTTTTTTTAAATGTGTTGAACAAACTTGAGGAAATGTTGAGAACAAGTTTTGAGTTCTTTCTCTTTCTCACAGCTATCTGAGGCTGTCAAAGGAAAGAGACTGAAAAATAATGCTATAGGAAAATCAATAAATAGAGATTGTAAATGAAAGAAATGGGGAAAAATTCAAAAGGAGAACCATCTGTGTGACAATAAATGATTACTAGAAGTTAGTTTTGACATTGAGTTTGACGTGAAAAGCAATATCCAGTGAGGAGCATTATTCATCTATTCATAACCTTCAGTGAGAGTGCCCAGGGGCATGAAGCCAGCATGATTCTGCACATGGGAGACCTACCTGAGGATTGTGGCTGAAGGGTATAAAAGGAGAACAGGAGGGGAGAATTTCACACTGATTTTCCTGGAGAAGCTGCTTTATAGCATTTCTTTTCTTCAAGGGAGTGTCGACTGTTTCTTTTCCTGAGGGAGCTTCAGTTCTCAGCATCATCATGGACAATGTCTCCTGGCTTCTGCACAGACCTTTCAGCCTTGTGCACAGACCTCTGCAACCTTCTAGTGAAGACTGTTTGGCTTCCGCCACTGACACCCGGGCCTCTGTAGGGCAAGTCTGTGATGTGGACTTGCATGAAACCCTGCCATTGGCACCAAGGCTTGACTAGACTCTTCAGGTCTACAGCTCACAGGCAGTTGTTTTGCTCTCTTCTACATCTGACTGTAGTGAGCACTGACTGGTTCATCAGGTAAACATATAGAACTGCAAAATCAGGACTGGAGGTCTTAACAGATGCCATGTATGCATGTAAGTATATTTGCATGCAGCTCTCTGTATGCATCCAATCACATTTTGTGTCTGCATAAATATCTGTATATTATGCCTTCTATTTATAATGACGTTACTCTATCATGTAAAATGCAGATCCTAGTTCCCTTACCTCTACCTTCCACTCTTTTTCTTCCCCCAACTTTCAAATTCTTTCAATATGGCAGTTACTACACTGAAGTTTAGCAATACTATGGCCACATTATACAACTGTAGTTAATTTTCTGTGTTACATCTCTCTGTTAACTCCAACAATTTAGAACTAGTAGAAAGAACCTACATATTAACATTCTGAAAAATAATTTCTTGCAAATCTTTTAAATTTTTCATTGTGTTATTGCATGCTTGTAGAACACTGTATGTGGTGACTGCCATGAAGTCATGAAATCCTCCAAACTATTTCTTGTATGAGACAAAGCATGATTTGGAGTGTCTTGGAGTTCTTGGGAATACTGACCTGAGGAACAGAAGTAGTCATTGAGGGTCATCACTTTGTCAGACGAGTCTGCACCAAAGCATCGCTAGTGGCTGAGTGCACTGCTAGAGCTAAGGAAAGAAACCCTTCAGTGTTGATGAAGAGTTGGTCAGACCTGCTGCTGAGGGCATGGGTTGTAGGCTTTTAGGAAAGGATGTAGCTCAAATCATGGCATGTGTTCACTTTTCAGGTAGCATCATGACTAGAAGAATTAGTAATGTGCCAGAGGATATTAATTCTCAGGTTACAGAAAGGATCAGTGAATCTCTATGATATAAAATACAGGCAGATGAATCTACTAAATTCAACAGCAAGGCAACATATTTGTTTTGTGTGTGATATACTTCCTGGAAGATATGCATGAGCATATGTCATGTACATTTCTGCTGCCAATCAACTGCCCAGATGCAAAACTATTCAAGTCTTTGAATAACTGCATATGGGGAAGCTGAATTGTTCATTTTGTGTCAGTAGATGGGTGAACAGAGCGGCTGCCATAAGTGAACCACTTTCTAGTTTCACTACATGGATCCAGAGGTTATTTTGGAATTTGTGTCTGCACTCTGTCATCCATGGATAAATACTAATTATTCAAAAATATTGGCCAAACTTAAGAACATTTTGCAAGATGTGATTAAAAATTATCAACCATATTAAAGTGTTAGCTCCTAATTCATGCCTGTGTGTGCAACTCAGTGAGGAGACAGATGTAGATCCTACACGTCCTTTTGCACAGAATTTAAATGGCTCTCTAAGGGTAACTCTCAGTCAGAGTTCATGACCTAGGAGAGCCCCATCCAAGATTTTCTTTAAAAAAGCAGCTGCCACTGGCAGCCCATTTCAGTGACGCAGAATGGGTCACAGAAGTTGATGACTCATGACTGTCCTTTAATTTTCTCTCCTTGCTGGGACAAAATAGGTGACTCCCAAAGTTAAGGAATAAAAGTTTATTTAGCTCACAGCTTGTGGAAGTTTCATTCCATACAAAGCTCTCCAAGGCAGAGTGGAATATGGAAGTCGGTAGCAGTTTGTAGCAGCAGAAAACAGTAAAACAGCAATAGCAAAAAGTCAGTAGCTGTGTCAGCAGAGGCAGAGGAGCCAAGAGAAAGCCTCTCTTCCTTCCTTGTGCTCCATCCAGTTTATCTGCCCCAGGATGGGTGCAGCTCTCACACCCACACTCCCAGCACTGGATTATGAATTAATCACAATACCTACAAGTCTGTTCCACGACTGCATGAGGCTTTGGGGGGCCAAGCAGATACAAACCATAACAGGGACATAGTCAATCTGTGCACCAAACTCAGTTTGTTACTTCAGAGGATGTGGATGAATAACCTGTCAATTTGGCATGCACAGTGGTACATTCAAAGCTGAACTGGAGTTATGGAGGCAACAATTAACACTGGAATTTTTTACTTGTTTCAGGCATTAACAGATTTTGAAAAGAAATGGAGCCAGATAGTGCATGGTCATCCGTCTTATCTTTAAAAAGAGAGTGCACATCACTTTCAAACCACATCAGACCCCATAATAGGATTCATTGGATTTGTGAATAAGCAAGGTGAATTGCCTTTGTGCTAGAAAAGGGTCAACTTCTTGAGACTGTAAAGGATGTCTGAGATATAGCCAGGGTAGAATCCCCTCCAATTGCCACAAAAGCACTGAAAAGCCTGCATCTTTAGGAAGCCCCATCTTTCTGAAGCAGGGTTTTCTGCAGTGATAGCAACCATAAGACTATGGAGTGAACAGGACACAAACAACACACTTCAAGTGTCACTGGCTCCCCTCACTCATAAGTAACACCGTCCAGATGCAGAAAAATGAACTCAGTGTTCTCACCAATTCTGCTTTGTGTTGGGTAACATAATTTTGTTGCTGTGTATTAGAATGTGATGATGACAATAAAGTGTACAATAAATAGAACACACTGAAGTCAGCTGAAAGCCACGTCCTCATCGCTTCATGAAAGACTGTCTTTCTCAAATTGGTTCCTGGGGGCAAAGCAGTTGGCAACCACTGCCCTAGAGGGTAATGAAGTCTGTGTTCTAAAAGTATAAGTAAGTATAAGTTGAGCAGACCAGGCAATTCTTAGGGGTGCCTTTGAACCCAGAGAGCTTTTTCTGTCATGGGGCTCAGTGTGTCCAGGTCTGTACCTACGATTCACATGCTCCTACCTCCGTTTTTGTGCTCAGTTAATCTGGATCTGTTGTATTTTAACAATAAGAAAATTTTATTAGGGAAAAAGTCTGTCATTATCAGTAACAGTTGCTAAAGGAAACATCTCTATCAACCAATACTTGATTATATTATAATCACAAATCAGTTGAAGAAAATGCATCTTGCCATACTTAAATTTGTACGATACAGCAACTCTTACAGCCCCTGACAGTGATTTCTCAGTTTAAAGCACGTCCCTACAGAAGTTCCTGTTTTGCTGAAGTAAGATAAAAAGTCCACAGAGTGACCTTGTGGCCTTAAATACAATACTTTGGGAAAAAGAAAAGTTGAGCCCTTGATTAACGGCCTGAAAGCACACCAAAAGATCATAATAATTAGATGCACTTATTTAAAAATGATTCACAGCTATTTATCTAATACCACCTGTTTTGCTTTGATTCCTCATAAAAGCAAACTGTGAGTCAAAGACCTAGACATAGATGATTGATTTTGAGATAATCCCAGTGGGCACAGTTGCAAGCAGTGGAAATAGACTGCAGTGGGATGAGAAGGTCAGTATCATAGGCAATCAAGTCTGTTTCCAACACGGAGAAATTTGGAGATTTTTGACAATCAGCTTCATCACATTCCTCCGAAGAAGCCAGAGGATTTGCCAATCAACCTATATTCCTGTAGCTTCATCCCTCAGCCACCGACAACTGCACAGCTCGTTCAGCCCATGCACAGCTAGGCTGATCAACCCAGGGTTAGAAAAAATTGCATCTTGAGTGCAAATAAGTGTTGGAGGATCGCCTTGGTATATGTGAGACCCTGGGTTCATATTTATAGCTCCCCAAGAGTGTGAAAGAAAGCTTTGAGCGAAGAACTAAAGTCAAATTTTGAGGTAGGTCGGGGCCAGGGAGACAGCTCGGTGGAATAAGTGCTTCCCTGGCAAGTGCAAGGGCCTGAGTTCAGTCCCCAGTTCTGAAAAAAACATTGAGGTAGGTGCCAGAATTGTCCACTGCAACTGTATACAAATGGTTTATATGGGTTTTTTGAAAATATTCTTTCAACCATGCAGGCTCAGCCCCTGGGGCTTGTTGAGAGGGAAATTGAGACCGGGCATGGTGGTGTGCACCTGTACTCTCAGCACTTGGGAGGCTGAAAACAGGAGGATCACTAGGAATCCTCACTTGTATAGTGAGGCCCTGTAGACCCTGTGCTAAATATATAAAAAAGAAAATATTCTTTCAAAAGTACAATGTATATACCATGAAAAACAAAAAAGAATATATTCCAAAGTAAAGGACACAAGGACATGGTTGAAAATATTATATTGCAGCTTGTTTTAAGCAACTGCTGTTCATTGGATGCTGAGGGTGTGAAAAGGAAGAATGTTTGTGTGTCCACTTTGGCATAACTATTTTCTTGGATTATACAAAAATCTGAAATAGTGAAAAAGAAAATTCTGTCTTTCCAGTACATGTGTAAGTAAGGACAGATGAAAATTATGCAATAAATTATATTGGATACAGAAGTAGATATGCAAATGCATATGAGATTATGACATGAGACCTTAAGAAAATATCAAAAGTTGAACAATCTTAATCTAACATATATTTTATTTAAGTATATAACTATGTATGGTGAATGGCAAATTGGCAGTCTTCTTGTTACACCCAATTGAACTGAACTAGTGTGATGCTGGGTATGGCAGACACACATGAAGATAGTTGCCAGCAACATAAGACACAAAACTACAGAAGCTGTTGATAGGCTGTTAGGGAAGCTGAAGATGCTGCTGGGGGATGGGTGGAAGCTGATGGTTTTCCTGAGCTATCCTGTGGCAGGACCTTGTCATGCTGGCTGTTCTGGTGAACTTGGTTGCTCTTATCGGAGGAGGAGCTTGATTGTTGCCGAGGATGGCTGAAACTCACTTTCATGGAGCTCTGGCCCTCACTTTAAGCATCACTTCTTGACTCCAGAGGGAAAGATGGTGCATGTCTCAGCCTCAGGAGAAGCTGGTCACACTGGCTTTCCTGATGGAAACTCAGCTTTCCTCATTGCTGGAGGAGCTCAGGACCTCACTGTTGCTTAGGATGGCTGTGGTAATTTTCCAGAGAGCTTCGTGTCTTACTTTGGGTGTTGCTTTCTGGATCCAGGACACATCTCTTAGCCTGCTGGCACAGACCCTGCACCCACTGGCATGGCCTTTCTAGCTTCTACCACTGACCTTTGGGCTTATCCAGTGCAGATCCAAGAAATTGGCCTGAATGGGGCATTGTCCTGGGCTCTGCCTGCAGTTGGACTTGTGTGAGGTGTTGCTATGAGCTCTAAGTCTTAAGCTGGACCCAGGCAGCAAACTATCATGGGATCCAGACCCTCAACTGGATTATTTGCTCTTCAGTGTGTAGATAGATGTCTTGCACTTTCTTTTTATGTAAGAATCTTTGGATGACTACTATAAATAATTCTATAAAATATGTGTTCTGTCTTGTATTGTTCCCCTTGCAAAACCTCAAGTCACAATATTATGTTAGCATGGTATAGGCTTATTTTTACTTTTAAGTGAATAAATACATAATAGCTAGTTATTTCATTTTGATTCATCAAATGGTAAATATTAATGGATTTGGCTCACACAAATAACTTCCTTTGTGTTCTCAAAAAATTCAAGTGTGCATGAAAGGTTCCCAATATCAAGAAAGTTGTACTGAGCATGAAAGAGCATGCAAGTAATCCCAACACTAAGGAGGCTGAGGCAGGAGGATTGCTGTGAGTTCAAGGACAGCCTGAGCTACATAGTAAACTCAAGGCCAGCTTACACTACACAAAAGACCCTACATTTAAAAAAGAGAAAGGAAGAAAGAAATTTGACTACTGGTGCTCCATAATACTAAATGCTAAAAAATACATTAAAAATGGCTTTCTATTTTTCTGTCACAATTTGTATCTCACCACAGAAGTTTAAAATAGAATTCGTTCCAGAATATGGACAGCAATGACCAAAGGCAACAACACTTGACCTTTAGAGGCAAAGTTGATTAGGGACACTGGCTGTTCCCTTGACGTTTTTAATTAGTAATTTCTCTTTTTTCCATAATTTTATTGAAGAACAAATAGCAATGAGACAGTTTCAAATCAAATTAGCATGACAGATTCAATAATTAATACATTGCATATTGTTTTCTTAGTGGTTATTTCTCTTTTTTTTTTTTTTTTTTTTTTTTTTTTTTTTTTTTTTTTTTTGCCTTTTTGAGACAAGGTCTCACTGTGCAGTTCAGGCTGGCCTTAAGCTCACTTTGTAGCTCAGGCTGGTCTCGAACTCACAACAATCCTCCTGCCTCAGCCTTACAAGTGCTGGGATTATAGGCCTGCACCACCACGCCCAGCTCTTAGTGGTTATTTGTTGTACACAAGGTGCAGACATGATATTCTATTTACAAACACTATTAGAGCAGATGCCTCTATTCATTGAATTAAGAGAATGTAGCTGTATACCTATCTTTTTTCAAACCTGAATTATAGTACAGTTTCAATAACTAATACTTTCTACATTGTTATTTTCCTAGTGGTTATCCATAGTACAAGAAGCAGACAGGATATTCTGTCCAAACATTATTAGTGCAAATCTTTCTTCTCATAGAATTATGAAAAAGTAGCTGTATGCTTATCCTAATTGTTCTGCATATACAAATACAGAATGGTCCTTCCTTTGTATCCCTTTTTTTGTTGTTTTGTCCTGTCAGAAATGGGAGTAATTTCTCCTTCAGAAGAGTTTGTCTACAAAATACAACTGTTACAGTAGGAACATCAAAACCTGTAAAAGTTCAGCTATTCTTAATTCCATATATTTCTCATCATTTTTACAGTAGTTTTGAAAATCCAGAGTTATGCCATGTTGATATCTGGAAGAAAACAAAGCAGAAAACCAAAAAACCACTACATGTGACTGGAAAAACTCCAAGCACACATCCCTAGACAACTGCTTTTTCTTTGCTTGCAGGAGTCTGGTTAAGAGTTTCAGGCTTAGACTCTACCTGCCTGACAGTGGGCTGTCCCAGGGCAAGTGAACTATTCTCTAAGGGCAGCTGTCAAAAACAAAAAAGTAAAAGGAAGGAAGATACTGTCTTGTGTTATAGATACTGGAAGTAATGAAAACAACTCAAGCCAACAACAGACTAACCACAAACATGGGAGAATTACCGTGGGTGAGACATCGCTGCTCAGCTATGACATAGCCCGGGGTCCAGGAGATCGCTTTCAAGCGCAAGGCTCTGAACAGGCACAGGGCAGTATAGGTCATCCCATCTCAGGGAAGACCTGAGAAGCACTTGACTTGTCATGCTAGAGAGCTTTGGGAAAGCAAGAATTGAAAGCAAATTCACATTTTGATGCCCACTGAAGCATAACAAGTGTAACACACACACACACACACACACACACACACACACACACACACACATGCATACTCACACATCCAGTAAAGGCTGGGAGGAATGCTGAATGCAGGCATTTGGGGAAACCTCCTCCTACCTGGTGACTAGTAACAGAGACTTTAGTGCCTGAATCAAAGAAAAAATATAAACAGCGAAGATATCCTTGAAGAAAGTCACTAAAACAGCAAAGATGTAAGCATCAATAAAATGAATTCCAAGAGTGGAATTTGATTTCCACACTTCAATCACTGTACTATGTAAAATACCATTTTTAACAAAAATCATAGGACATGTGAAATGAAATGAAAATGAAACCTTCAAGAAATTATAGGCTACTCAGGTACATAAGTTCACCAAAAAGCCTGAGAAGGTCCAAACATTGAACTTAACAAATAATAAAATTAAATCAGGTGTTCATAATAGTAAAATATGTCATTCTTAGAGAACAGTAAAAAGCAATGAGAAAGAAGTCTCCAGGAACACAGACCATGGCTGCGGAGATAGCTCAACAGTCTAAGCATTGGCCTAGGCAAGCATAAGGATCCAGGTTCAGTCTCCGGCACCGCATGCTGCCAAAACCAGGAATGATGGTGCATGCCTGTAATTCCACCACTGGGGATGCAAAACAGGAGAATCACGATGAGTCCGAGCTGAGTAGTGAGACCCTATACCAAATACATAAAAAATAAGAAAGAAATAGAGGCCATTAGCAAACAAAATATTTAATACGGCAGAAAATTTTGATAGTATAATTGCTTAAATAGAAAATGCACTGAAGAGACTTAACAGTAATTTGAAGTGACAAGAGAAAGAGCCAATTATCTTGAAGATAGGATAAGATTATTCAGCTTGAGGGACAGAACAGAAATACAATGCTTCAGTAAGAATAAAACAAACTAGACATAAGATCGAAAGGGAAAAGGTTTGAAAAGAATCGGTGAACCTAGCTGTGGTCGTGGATACACTGAGATGTCCAAAGCTGGGCTGGATCCGCTCATGGATTCCATGTCCTGGGGGCGCAGAGGGCTGCCCTAGAGTGACTCAGGGCATAAAAGGGTATACAAAGGGGTTGAGGGTGGCTTCCATGGAGGAAGGAGTTCAGAGCACCGCACTGTCACTTTCCTGGCGGAGCTTGGCTGTGCAGCCACAACACTTCGGAGGGGCTCAGATCTTTGCAGCAGCCACCACCATTCCGTTGGAGGAGCTCTGGCCTTCGCAGTCAGTGTAGAAGGAATGGAGAGAGGCTTGATGGACTCTACGGCTGCTGCTCCCTTGTTTTCTGCACCATGGACTGCTGCTCTTGGAGCCAGCAGAATATGAACTGAAACCTCCACTAACTGTAAGCACATAAACCATTCCTTCCTTCCTTTTGAGTGTTGGCATTTTGTCCTAGCAATGAGTGAAAGGGAACTGATACACTAGCATATCTAACCTAATCAATAGAATGACAATTCTGCTGCACAACACTTAATGAGCTGGGATGGTGGCACTTAGCCTCGCAGCAGCTCCTCAGCAGGTACTGGAGCTAGTGCAGTGAAATGAGGGAGCAGGGAGGAGTGCAGACACAGACCCAGCCTATCCAGCTCTCCAGAGTTGCAACAAAGAGGACACTGCCATGTATTGGGGTGCAGTTTCTGATCTGATGTATACTCAGACTGTATAAAGGGATGATTCATTGTGGATATGAAACTGGAAAATCCAATTAAAAGTGGAAAATAATTGAACAGGGTTAAAACTATTCCATGTACATATTAAACTACATTATATTTTATTTGTCATAAAAAGAGCATATATTATAAGCACAATTTATGTTCACCAAAATAGCTATCATGAAAAGGAGGAAACAGTAAGTGCTGGCATGGACAGGGCCACCAGAACTCTTACACACTGTTAGGGCTGTGTCCATGGTCCTCTAAAGCCCCATGTGGCCTTAGGCGGGGCTTGCAGAGGTGGCTGGGTCTAGTGTGTGTGGCCGCGGGATTAAGCATGTGGCGGTGGTGTCAAGGTGTGTAATTGCCAAAGTCATCCACTGATTGGCTTGACACAGTTCTGGGTAGGATTAGAGGCAGCCCACTCTGGTGGGTGTGAGTGACAGCTGCCCTAAGAGTGGCTGGCCAGGGTGGAATATAAGGGTCAGAAAGAGGGTTGTCATTTGTCACTTGCTGCTTGCTTCCTTGCTACTGTCCTTACTGCCTTCTGTATGCCATGAACTGTTTGTCCTCTGTGATGTCCCTCTGCTGTGCCACCCTGCATTGGAGAGAGTGAACTGAAACCTCCATAAACTGAGCTAAATAACTCTTTCTTCCTTTTGCCTTGAGTGTGGAATGTTTAATCTCAGCAAAAAGAAAAGTAGGATACTCACTGTGTGAGAGAATGTAGATAACTGTGACTTTCATTTTGGAAAACTATTAGCAGAATTATCCAAAACTCAACAAATATGTGACCCTAAAATTCGCATGCATGTGTGTGTGCATTTGCTAAGACACATACAAGGATGATCAAAGCTCCAGGCATTGAAACGACCCCAATACTGAAATCTTTCAGTAATAGCGGAATGGATAGCATAGTGTACTAAGACAGTGGAATATTACGGGACAGCTAGATAGCTCAAGAGACTAAAGCACTTGCTTAGTCATACTCAAGACCAGGATTCCATCCGTGGCATGCCATACACTGAGAGAGATGACTGAGACTTTCATTTTGGTGAAATGAAAAGGGTCATATACCTTTAATCCCAGTGCTTGGGAGACTGAAAACAGGAGGATCAGTACAAGTCTGATCTGTTAGTGAGACTCTGTAGACCCTGTACTAAATACACAAAAAACAGTGGAATACTATATAGCTATGAAAACTGAGGGAATATAACTTCACTTACAAAACAGAGTCTTATAAACTTAATTTTAGCTCCCCAAAGTAAAAAAAGAAAACAAAAAAACACTGACTATATGCTTCATGATTTACTTAAAGGGAGCTTTGAAGGTTTGGATAAGTTTTATTGAACTGTACATTTATGATGAATTCACTTTTTATAGTTTTATTAACCTTTAATAAAAAGTGCCATAACTAGGTAACATGTACTAAGAAAACTTCAGCATTACCACCAGTGAGCTGGTGACACTCATCACCGATATCACCCTCCTGTCCCCTTTTCCTTTCCTGTTTGTCCTGTCCGTTCCCCCTTTCCTTCTGTCTTCTTGTAAAAAGAGTGGCACTTCTGCCTTTAACCTCTCTTCCTTCCTTCCTTCCTTCCTTCCTTCCTTCCTTCCTTCCTTCCTTCCTTCCTTCCTTCCTTCCTTCCTTTCTTTCTTTCTTTCTTTCTTTCTTTTCCTTTCTTTTTTGTTTTTTCTTTCTTTCTGAGACAGGATCTCACTGTGCAGTTCAGGCTGGTCTGGAACTCACTGAGTAGCCAAGACTTGTCTTAAGTTGCAACAATCCTCCTGCCTCAGCCTCCTGAGTGTGAGGATTACAGGAACACTCCACTACTGCCTGGCTCCCCTTAAATTTCTGTAATCACTTTGCTGAAATTTAATCTGACAAAGGACCTTCTAAAGAAAATGGCCTCAGGACAAATTGTAAAGTTTTCCCTCCCAAGTTCTTAGGAAGCCAAGAAGCAGCTGTACAGAGAGCTCCAATCAGGAGACCTTCCCCAGTGAGATGTGGCAGGAAGCCCACAGAATAAGCAAAGCCGGCTGGCTTGAGGTTAGAATGCTCCATCAGAGTATTTAATTTTGCTGTTAAAAACAAATTCTTAATGTGACATTTTCTGAAAACAAAGCAATATAGGATTAAAATGTCAGTCAGTGTGTGAAATTGCCACTGGGGAAATGTGAGGAAATTTCTTCACGACAAGCAGATCTAAACGAAAGCAACTTGGGTAAACAGGAATCAATTCACCCCAGAAGTGCTAATAGTTCTCAGTGATGCTTGGACCATGTCTTAGGGAAATACAAGAGACAGTGGTCCTAATTTAGACCCCTTTCCACATCCCATCTATGTGAGTTACATAATATTTCTTCTTCCAAGTAGTAATTTCGTTTTGAAATTAGCACTTTCTCAAAGCAGCAAGGACACGTTAGAGAGAGCGTGTGCGCCACCTAGAGGTGATATTGGTTACATGCAAGTAGATCCATCTGCAGCTGAGCAACTTTCCTGCATGCACCTCTGTGGCGTGGAGATAGCTGTGTCCACAGGCTCATCTCTAAAACACGCACATCTTCACTTCCAGCTTTTTTCTCCTGTGTGTGTATGGAAGGATTCAATCACTTTTACAATGTTGTATGAGTCTAGGCAAAAATCCCTGATTCCAAACAGGAACCTTTCCCTGGACCACCGCCTTTAGCATCACAGGCTACCTTCATGAAGTCAGGTCTCATCCTAAAATGAACCCTGGTTCCTCTGTCCCAAGACGGCCCCTTGTAAACTGCAGTACACAAGCACATTTAATAGATTTTTAAAAATACATTTATTCTCAACTGCCTCTGATACAGAATAATATCATCAAGCTTCTCTGCTGGATGTTTAACAACTAAAGTTTGCAGACCAAAAATTAGAGAAAAAGAGCAGCTACAAGGATAGCCAATATTTTGTCCCTACCCTTTCAAGGTCAGTGAGGACTCAGGACATAAAAGAACCTGTGCTGTGACATCCTGAAACTCAGTAGTGTTCCAAATTTTCTGGTCAAGGAGATCATGGGGCCACAGAGGAAAGTGATCAACGATGTAGAGTGTGCCTAAGGAGAGTCACATGAAGAGAAAGCATTTTCTCAGGCTTTCACAGAGAGCAAACTGGCCAAGCAATGGCGGTGATTCATCCACATGACTGACACTGACAAAGGATCTACAAGCTTTGATACAGGGTTTCAGAGTAAATCCTGAGGTGATTTGACTGACCTTGACAGATACAAAAGTTACATTTTTAGTCATATTGGTCTTGCTATAACTTGGTCTTAACCATCCAGCAGAAAAGTATAGCCACGAGGTGTAAAAAGTAACACTATATTAATTAGCTGAGCTGTAAAAGGCTCAAGTGAACAATTTCTGACAATTTCCAGTTCTGCTGATAACCCACTACTATTATGGACAATTGGACTATATTGGGTTATTTTTCTGGATTCAAGTATCTACAATATTTGAACTAGCAGCATGAAAGGTCCTTTAAAGACTTCTTCAAATATAACTTCTCTAACAGCAATGGGACACCCACCTCTGACAAAACAAAACAAAAAGGGGAATATAAATAAAGGACTATTTTGTAGTGAAAAAAATATGAATATATACAAAATAGGATAGATACACAGCTAATTTCTCTTAGTTCAATGAGAAGAAAGATTTGTACTAATATTCTTTAGAAAAGATATCATGTCTGCATCTTGTACTCCAATTACCACGAAGACAACAATATGTAATGTATGAATTATTGTAACTGTCCTAACCTATTTTGAAACTGCCTCATTGCTATTTTTCTCATTAAAGTTAATAAATAAATACAATCTTTTTAAAATTATTTATTTGGAACAGGTTCTCACTCAGCAGCTCAGACTAATGGCAATCCTCTTGTCTCGGCCTTCCCAGTGCTGGGATTACAGACGTGTGCCAGCACGCCCAGTTTTGGTAGCTGGCTGGGTATGGGGCCAACGGAGCATGCTGAACTGGGAATCAAACTCAGAACCTTGAGCTTTCTAGGCAGGTGCTTAGACCTCCAAGTGATAGATCTGGCCCCATGTGACAGATTTTATTAATAACCAGAAAAGAAAAACTGAAAGGTTCCAAGCACAAGCAGAGAATAATCATGTCATTATAATTACTTTTGTGGTGTGGAGGGAGGGCTGGCTCAGGATGGCTTCAGGGCAGGTCTGCTAAGGCTTGAGGATCTGGGGATCAAACCACAGCATCCTGATTGCTTTGTTTAACCAGTCATGAAACAACAGAGCTAATGGGCAGGACCCCATTATAATTACATGTAACCAAATACGAAGCAGTGATAAGTAGGTGAGGTGCAGTCTCCTGAATGGGTCAGCACCTGTGCACATGTGTGATAGATCATGCCACACCTCTGAAATATGCACAATCAGCAAAGTTAATCAATCTTTAAAAGTAATAGGGCTGGCAAGATCGCTCAGGGGACTAAAGTGCCTGATTAGGCCAGCTTAGGCAAGCACAGGGACTGTGGTTCGATCCCCAGAACCACACACAGTGCCAGTTCCACCCCCAGGGCAGGTTGAGCTGGCCCCTGAGTCCTAGCATAGTGGCACATGCCTGTAATTCCAGCGCATGGGAGGCTCAAAGTAGGAGGGTCTATGATGAGTCTGAGGTGTGTAGTGAGGCCCTACAATGATCAAATTTATTTTTTAAAAAATCTTTAAAAGTAATGTGTCTAAGGATATGAAAATACCAACTACTACATATTTACACATGTAATGAATTATACTGTGATAATACATATCTATAATTCATAAATTTGTATAATTAATAAATTTAAAATAAAATTAAAATACATTCATCTAAAACCCAAAGAAAAAGTTTCATGCATTTAGTACAGCATCTACAGGGTCTCACTACACAGTTCGGGCTCGTAGTGATCCTCCTGTCTTCAGCCTCCCACATCCTGGGATTACAGGCACATACCACCACGTCCAGGCTCCATCACCATCTCAGGGTGCCCCAGGGGCAGGGCCAGCACTGCACACCAGGGGTGGAACGCAGGCTGCTGTGCTCCAAGCAGGTGTTTTAATACTCTGAGCTATCTGCTTGGCCATCAGAATTTTTACCTTTTAAAAAACAAAACAAAATCCCTGACAGAGGGCTG
The DNA here is from genome assembly GCA_004027165.1 of Ctenomys sociabilis. Classification (NCBI taxonomy): domain Eukaryota; kingdom Metazoa; phylum Chordata; class Mammalia; order Rodentia; family Ctenomyidae; genus Ctenomys; species Ctenomys sociabilis. Next base: position 42,096 of record PVKA01014533.1, read on the forward strand.
GGGAGATAGCTCAGTGGTCTAAGTACCTGCCTGACAAGTGCAGGTACCCAGGTTTAATCCTTGCACCACTTGCCAGGCTGGCTCCGGAACGCCGGGCACACTGAGCTAGACACTGAGAGCAAGCATGGTGGTGCACCCTCCAATCCCAGCACTGGGGAGGCAGACACAGGAGGACCACTATGAGTCAGTGCTGTGCAGAAAGAACCTGCACCAAATAAATAAATACGTCAATAAATAAATAAATAAATTTATTTTTTTAAAAGAAAACACTGGAATAAATCACAAAAATACTGTAAATAATCTCCTGAGAGTAAAAGATTTAAGGTTTTCCTCATTTAGAATTATGTCACTGACAAAAGATCTACAAGCTGCTATACATGGTTTTAGGGTAAATCCTGAGAGGATGTGACTGACCTTGACAGATATAAAAGTTACTTTTTTAGTTATATAGGTCTTGCTTTAACTTGGTCTTAATTATGCAGCAGATTATTGGTCTTATGAGCTATAAAGTGTAATGCCATATTAATATGCTGAGCTTTTTGTAAAAGGCCCAAATGAACAACTTCTGACAATTGCCAGTTCTGCTGATAACCCACTACTATTATGTACTCTTGGACTATACTGGGTTATTTTGCTGCATTCGAGTATCTAAAGTCTTTAGACTGGCTTCAAGTATGAAATGATCCTTTAAAGACTGCAGTGGAACACCAATCTTTGACAAAACAAAATAAAAAGGGGATATGTTGGGAGCCACGAAGCTAGGAAATCAGCCAAATAGGTGTATGTGGAACTTGGCTCAGTGCCTAAAGCATACAAGCCACCTCGCTCCTGACATGAACATCCTGGCTGGTTAAGGTTAGCTATCAGTTGCTAGGCAACCTGGTGTCATGCTTTATTAACTTCACAAAAGTGCAAATAAAGGACATTTTGTTGTGAAAAAAGAGAATATATATATATTTGTACACACAAGAGAGGATAGATACAGCTACTTTTTCTTAGTTCAATGAAAAGAAAGGTTCATGCCAATAATGTCTAGACAAGATATCATGTCTGCATCTTGTCCTCTGAATAACTACTATGAAGACAACAATATGCATCTAATTAATTATTGTAGCTGTCCTCCTAACCTGTTTGAAACTGTTTCATTGCTATTTTATGGTTTTTTCATTAAAACGAATTTTAAAAAATAAAAAATAATTACACAATTACCTTAGAGTACTGTACTAGCGTAACCAAGTCCACAGAATTTGCTCTTGTCTCTTAAGTTCCTGGAGGCAGAGACAACATTTGCTTTTCTTATATTCTCCTTAGCACCTCTCCTTATGCCTTTCCATGCAGAAAGAACTGAAACATTTGTTGCTTACCCCCAATGCATTTATTTGAGAATTCTAAATCTGTCAAGCATCAAGAACAGTCCCTGCTGGTCCCTAGGTTGTGCTAAATGCATTTAACTCTGGATCTGATTCTAAGCATGAGGTCTGGACCCTGGTTGAAGAGAGATTTGGACCTTACCTTACCTGAAGCAGAGCCTTTGTTGTGCTGCCCACTTGCAGTCCTCCTGTCAGGAATGGAATAGCACTCGTGGGAGAAGGAGAAGTCTGGAGCCTGGCTCAGGGCAGCCCTGTTGCACTGTGGTTGAGTACCAGCTGGTGCTGAATGTTTTAGGTGTTGGCAGTCAGTGGGGATCAGACAAGCCTTTCCAATGTGGCTGATGTTCCAGTTGAGGGGAACAAGTGAGTAAAATGTATGCGAAATAAAGTGGGAGGATGATTTAATGTTTTTGAAACTGTAAGAGTAATACAAATTAGGGCTGGCCAGAGAGCTCAGTAGACTAAAGTCCCTGCTTAGGCAGGTGCAAGGACCAGGGTTCTGTCCAGGGTGTGCTGTGCCAGGCCCCACCCCTGGGGGACCCAAGAGGGTCATTGAGCCTGGGTCTGGTAGTGCACACCTGTAATCCCAGCGCTTGGGAGGCTGACGACAGGAGGATCACTATGAGTCAATCTGTGTAGTGAGACCCTGTAGACCCTATACTAAATACATTTTTTGAAAAAAGAATAATACAAATTAGTAATACAACTTAAACTTCTATTAGAGAATTTAACAATAAAATAACAAAAGGAACATAAATAATGGACAAAAGCAATCATTCTCTGTCGTACCGCCTCACTGTCACCTACCCAATATCTACCTGATTGTCCATTCAATACATATATACAGTTGCTACATGAAGGGCTTTTTTGTCTTCTACAATACTCTGTAACTTGTTTTTTCTAATTCAGTGTATCAGGAGCACTCTACACACATAAATCTCTTAAGTTGCTTACCACCATGTTATGTAAGTAAGATGAGTTCTTTTGTAGGTCAATTTGCTTTACATAAATGGAATTATATATATTCTCTGCATCTCGCTTGTCTCCATGGACAATCTAATGTAAGCCCTATTTTTACAGCTGTTACTTCATTCTTTTTCATGGCTGCCCAGTAGTGATGACATACCACAGTTTAATGAATCTCTTCCATATTGATGAGTTTTTACGTTGTTACCAGATTTTCCTATTGTAATAAACATTCATGTATATATGTAAATATGATGGTTTCACTTTCATGTAATAAAGTCCTTAGGATAGCTGGAAAAATAAAAAAAAAATAAACACTGGGAGCTGGGAGTCTCAATTAACCTGTTCATTTATTTCCTTCCAATATTTTCTAAAGGTCAAAATTAACTTTTTTGTACACAGAGATACTTTTCAACTTGTGCAGGGGCAGCATACACACAGATATCTTCTCTTGCTTTCCCTTCCAGGGGCCCCATCTTGGCTTGAAAATTTGTTCCTCATTATCATATTCACATATTATGTCATCCTCCTGTCTCTGTAATGTTCTACTCCAACCAGATTCATGAAACTATCCAGTTACTCTTTTAACAGAGCCACTGTTATCAATACATTCTATCTATAACTTAGCTCAGTCTAAAGAGGTGTTCTCGGCCTGGAATTGTGTGTTATCACTAATATGTCCCTACTACTTTGAGAAATGTGCTCACTTCAAGATGAAACTCACATTATGGATTTAGATGTATTGATTTGAATCTGAAAAATAATGCAGCAAAATAGATACACTATGTTTGTAGATAGAAACGTTAGGTTCAGAAAGGCAGAGCCGTATGGACAGCCACATGCAAGCTGAGTGACAGTGGAGGTTCAGACCCAGGGTCTTACATCAGCCTCCGGGACTACTTTACTACACTAAGGTACCTTTCCCTCTGCACTGTGGATTTGCACTGCAGTAGCATCACACACACAGAGACACAAGACATAGCTCCCAACTTCCTTTGAAGCTTGGACTTTTACTATCCTCAGTGGAAGCCATGGCCTTCACTTTTTCCAGTGTATTTGCTGCTTCTATATCGACTGTATGCATTATCACCTCTTAAACTTCTCTTACTTTGTGCTGCACTTGCAATTGCACTGCCTAGCTTTCTGGTGTATTCTGCTGCATTCATGGTAGGCCCTCATAGCTACACAAGTGGCCAAGTGGATCATAAGCTGAAAAGGAGTGGGGTCCAGAAATGAGCATGGAATGGACTGAAGTCAGGTTCTGGCTTGCAAGCCAAATTCCCTACTCATCTTGCAGGTCTAGGGCATCTTTCTAGCTCCCTCAAGGGTTCTGTGCCAATCCTTATGCACAGGGAGGAGCCTGCTGCTGTCTGGGGCATGGAAGAAAAGTAAATATCTTCCCATGGTGATTATCACACCTGAGTAGCAGCATGTTGCTCACAGGTCTGACTAAGTTAGGGTAAGATCCAGATTATTGAAGGGCAAACTCACAACCCTGGGGAGGGGCAGAAAGGGGATATGTCCTACTGTGTACAACACTGAGTAGATACAGGTAGGTAGATCAAGGTCAGAATGGGAGGTGAGGTAGTAGGAAGGACAGGAGATGCCATTCATTTTACTTACCTACTTCTCTGTCCACTTCCTAATAGAGTGCACTAGACACCAGCAGCAGACAGAAAAATTGACTCTAGACCTCATCATTGTTAGCTGACTTGAACCCTGATATCCACGTTGACCTCAGTGAGTATGACAAGGCTGCCATGACTGCATAGGGAGCACTAGGGAAAGGCAGCGTCTAACCACGCTTTCCCTTGAGATGTGCATCTATCATGAATCCTGCAGACAGAACTGAAGACTACGTTTCAGCATGTAATGTTGTCTAACACAGTATCTCATCAACTTTTCTTTGAACTTTAAATATTTAAGGATGACAGGGTAGACTGATCTTTAGGCATTTATAAATGGTTTCCACTATGGACATTTTTAGTACAACTTTTATTGTTAATTAACTTTCTGTATCTCCATAGTTTTAGGTTGAATACTAAAACCAATCCTGACCCCAGCTTATAGGTCTCACAACTAATTTGTACATCAGATTCAGAAAACATAACGATAACTTACTACGACGTGAACTATGGGAGATCAAAGCTCAGATTATAGGGGATCAAAGGTGACACCTTTAGTGTGGAGTGGGAATTGTTCATTGAAAATTCCAAGAATAAATTATTAGGTGAAGGAGTAAGGATTCACTCTTTGCTTGCAGAAAAGTTCTGACATTTGACACCATGCAAGATACCTTTGGTGTCTGACTTTCCCATTTTCCTGGGTTCACAGGTGACTACAATTCCCATCCCCCTTGTGCTTTGGAAAGGGAAGACAATGAGCTCTAACAGGAGACATGGGTGAAAGAGCTATTTTGGAGCTAATGCTGTGCAAGGTCCTTTCTTTGCTCTTAGTTTATTACTTTCATATTTTGGCTGTATCCTGCGATGGTGGTGTCTCAGGAACATATAATCCTGCTTAGTTGAGTTTCCCATGTGGATGGCAAACTTTTGCTAAAGGTGCATCCAAGAAGCAATATCATTTATTTGTCTTCTCTTTCCTGAATGAGCCACTCGCCAGCTTATAGGAAGGTGTGGTACTGGTTAGGAGAGCTTAATCAAAGAGATAGCTATCAGGACCCGTGGATAAACAAGATCACAGGAAGCAGCAGAGAAGGCCCAGTGGTGGCGTGGATGCCATGTCACTGGTGTTCATTTTCTTGACATTCCTTCTCAATATTTTTCCCTTCAAATTTTGTTAAAATGACAGAAATGAAATGTTGCAATCAACTTAAACAACATGAATCAAGAATACTTACATGTCTGCGATCTTACTTCCATATTAACTATGAAAGCAACAAGATGTTTTCCTTCAAAGGAAATATCAGCAGGAGAATTGTTGGGAATGGAGAATGGACAGGCTCTGACTGAAGGTAGAAGTCAGATCAGGTCTGCACGGCATACCCACCTTTCCCTGCCCTGTGGAATGGTCTTTCCCTGCTCTGAAAGAGCCAGCTTCTGCAGGACGATACTGTGATACATAAACACCCATGCAGTTCCTCCTCTACACCTGATATCTTTCTTCCGAGTTGCCCAGTTCATTATTTTGCTCTCGAAGTCCCTTAGGATGTTGTATGTGCACCAATGAACAAGAATCGTCTTGCTGTTGGTCACCCTTTTTGGCAGCTAGAATTTTCCAAAGATAGTTCCCACAATATATTTTATCTCAAAGGCAGTACTGAAATTGTCGGTGGTTAAGAGCCCTCCCCTTCAATAATGGGGAGTTTCATGATAGAAGTGATGATGTGTAACTTTCAAGGATAGGTCAAAGTAATGCATGTACTTTCTTCTATGGTCTGGAGAAGTTTGGTCTTTATTTTAGTTTTCTTTTTACTCAGCTATTAAGAATGATAAGTTTGAAGCATTTATACTGAAGTGGATGCCACTTGAACATATACTCATAAGTGAAATAAACCAGACACACATGTGTAAATATCGTATAGTCTCCCCAGTATAACAAGCGAAAGGCAGAAATACAAAAGGAAATGTACAACAAGCAAAATCAATTGAGTCAGATAAGGCAAAGTGAATGGTATAAGCTGCAGGATACTAATCAGCTTTTCTTCTGGATGGTTAACAACCTAAGATCACAAGTCAGAGTTGCGGAAATAGAAGAGCCACAAGGCCAGCCAACATTTTGGCCCTAGCCTTTCAAGGTCAGCGAAGACTCAGGACATAGGAGAACCTGTACTGCAATATCATGAGACTCAGGTGAGCTCCAAATTTTCTGAGCAAGGAGATTGTGGAGCCACAGAGGAAAGAGATTGAAGTTGTAAAGTGTGCCTGGGGAGAGTCACATGAAGAGAAAACTTTCTCTCAGGCTCTCACAGAGAGCATTCTGGTCAAGCATTGGCCGTGACTCATCCACATGGATGACACAGACAAAGGAACTACAGAATAATGTACAGGACTACAAGATAAACCCTGAGAAGACTTCAATGACCACATAGGAAATACAAAGTTCATGTGTTGGTATATAAGTTTTGATCTACCTAGGTCTTAACTATCCAGCAGAAAAGTATAAAAGTATAAAAAGGAAGTATACATCGTGAGCCCATAATATTAAGCTGAGCTGTAAATGGATATGGTCAACAATTTCATTGAATAACTCCCTATGGTTGCAGAATGCTGGACTGTGTTGGATTGTGGTGTCGAGTTCAAGCACCTAAGGTAGTTGAATGTCAATGGAGTGCCCACTTTTGACAGGTGTAGACAAAGGAAGGGTTGTAGAAAGAAAAAATCATCCTATGTGGGTATAGACAGTACAGTTGGGATAGATAACGCTGTGCTTCTACATAATTCTATGAGAGGCAAGATCTGCACTATTGGTGGTGGGACAGGATATTATGTGCTATGGTCATCCACTAGGTAAGTAATTATTGAATCTTTGATATAATTCAGCTATATAAAAACCTGTAAATATAATATCATGTATGCACCTTGTACAATACCAAAACGTTATGAAAACAGTTTGCAATGTATTATTTCATCGACTCTGTAAGGTTATGGTGTTTTGAAACTGTCTGATTGACATTTGTATTTCAATAAAATAAAAATAAATGGAAAAAATAATAAAAAATAAACTTTCCCCCCTCCCCTAGAGACAGGAGCTCTCTATGTAGGTGTGGCTTTTATTTTTGTGGCTCTTTCAGCTCATGCTGGGGGCGGGGCTGGTATGGCATGTGGTGCTGGGGATAGACCTGCAGTCCCTGTGTGCTTGCCCAAGCTTGTCTAAGCAGGCACTTTAGACTGCTGAGTTATCTCATGGGCCCCAAAGTTTGGTCTTTAAATCTAAGCGCCATATTGCAAAAGGTCCAGACCACGTGAACAGGCCTCATGGAGTCCTGGCTGACAAAACCATCCTCCTGCTGACAGCAAGAGTCAACTCAGTAGCAGAAATGAGGAAGCTTTCAAGATGACTGCAGCTATAGCCATCAGCTCACTGCCAGGACAAGGAAAGCATCCAGCAGGAGCTACCCACCCGAGCACAAGCAGCCTTCAGACCACAAGATGTGAGAACAATGTACAGGCATCTCAGGGGGATTACTTTTGATGCAGCAATAGGTAACCTTGTACATTCTAAATTATTTACTGAAAATCTGCAACAGATAAAACACAGCTTCAGCACCCAGACGGTAAGCAGAAAAATGAAGAAAATCTTCTCATAGCACTGCAGTGAAGAAAGAATAATGACAAATATACAAATCCATTTTTCTCCACTGGTCCTAGGGTAAAATTCTACATTCAAACTTTTCTACTTGTTGCCTAACCTAAGCTTACAATTCTACGTTATTAAGCCATCTATATCTGGATTGAAACCTTCCTAAAATAGGTTAAAAATAAATTCCTTAGAAATAAAATGATGTTTATGTTGTGAATAGTACCAAAGCCTTATTTTTGTAAGCCACTTTCCTAAGTTATGATTGTCATGTGTATGCCTGGGAATCCACTACCACCTTTGCCACCCGAGGAATTCTATTACCTTTAGTTATTATTACTATTACAGTGTGTGTGTGTGTGTGTGTGTGTGTGTGTGTGTATAGTAAGAAAAGGTCTCTTGGCAAATTTTAAGTATAACAATATACTTAAATAACACTGACTGCTCTATACACACCATGATATATAGTAGAGATTGAGAATACAGTGATCTTACAGAATACTGGGATTATAGATGAATGCCCACCACCCAGCTTTAATTTTACCTTAATTTGCTCCTTGATTACTTGCCTACAAAATAAACATGAAAGACCAGCCAGATAGTTCAGCTGATTAAAGTGTCTACTTAGGCAGATGCAGGAACCAGGGTTCAATCCCCAGCATGCTGTGCTGGCCCAATCCCCAAGGTGCATTGAGATGGCAACTGAGACTGGGCTTGGTGGTATGTGCCTATAATCCCAGCACCTGGGAGGCTGAAAACAGAATCACTATGAGCCTGATCTATGTAATGTGACCCTGTAGACCCTGTACTAAATACCTTTTTAAAAACACAGTAATAAATAAATAAACAAACATGAGACTGATATAGAAGTTTTACATTTTTACTAACATAAGGCTTTAAAGCTATGAATTTGCAGTGCTTTAGATTTCAAAATATGGATATGTTGTGTGTATGTGTATGTGTGTGTGTGTGTGTGTGTGTGTGTGTGTGTGTGTGTTACTGGGCAAGGAACTCAGGACCTTGTGCTTGCCAGGCAGGTGCATACACTGTTAAGCTATCTCTCAGACTATTGTTTTAATTGTCATCTACTTCAAAATATTTATCATATTCACTTATGATATGTTCTTTGACTCATATGATTTTAAAAAGCAAATTATTTAAGTACCAGTTATTCTGAACTTTTCTATTATTTTATTTCAATTTTCTGTAATTTACTTTGTGGATGTTCACATAATTTTGGTCAGAACATTTTCTACAAAATTTAAAACTTACTGAGATTTGCCCTATAGCCTAGTACATGTAATCCTTTATTTTAAAAATCCTTTTAAAATAAAATTTATTTTCAATTTTTTAATGGAGTTTTCTATAAATATCTTGTTTTTCTGTAAATATCTAATAAATCATAATACTTATCACATTATGTATATTGAAGGTTTTTAGATTGTTTTATTAATTGCTGCAAGATTATTATTAAAATTTTTCTCCTTTTAATTCTCACACATTACATTACATATACTTCCCACAAGGCAAATGTACCAAAATAATTTTATATATTACTGATATCCTGATACCTTCATTATTACTGACATTCTTTGGAGTTGTTTTCATTCTTTGTTTCTGGCATTATTTTTGGTTCTGATGTCAGATAATTTTGGTATGTCCTATCTGAGCAAGTTTTATGTCTATGTCATAATATGTAATTTTGTTCCTCATAGACAAGAACATTTTCATTTCTTGCTCTTTTATTCTGTCTGACAATTTTTACCATTTGATCGATTCATTTATTAAGCCTATGGGCTTTTGTCTACTGAGGTCAACTCTCATTTACCAGTTTAAATGGACTTTTTGCTCCTGTTCTTCCTTTCTTTGGTTTCTCCACTTGTTTTATCTTCTATCTCCTTAGCTTCTCCTCACATCTTTACTTTTTTTGTTTTGTGCTTTTTGTAATGTCTTCTGTATTCACTCATTACTCTTTACTTGTTTTGGCTGTGGAACTAAGCCATCAAAGTCATATTCTTTTATCCTTAATGACTTAAATGTGCTCTGCACTAAGCAATTACTTGAATTCTGTATTAATAGACTCACAATATTCTGATATTTAACATTGTAATTATCATTTTAAATACTTTATATATCCACTAGACTCATTGTTATTAGAAATTTCTCTTAAACTTTCATATGTAATAGCCTTTATATTTTATGATTTTAGTAATGATTTCTAGTTTCATGGTATTGTGAGCAGGGTGTGATGCTTACAATATTTCTAATATATAGGACTTACTGAACTATCTTTATTTTTTTCCATTTATTTTTATTTTATTAAAATACAAATGTCAATCAGACAGTTTCAAGACACCTTAACCATACAGAGTCAATGAATTAATACATTGCAAACTGTTTTCATAACGTTTTGGTATTGTACAAGGTGCATACATGATATTATATTTACAGGTATTATTTTAGCAGATATCTCTTATCAGTGAATTAAGAGTG